>JAALXI010000058.1:0-24225 GCA_012977755.1 Fusarium nurragi
TGGTATATGGTCGGCGCTCCCCCCATTCTGGAAAAGGATGTCTTTTAAGCCTTTTCGGTGTTATGGTGACCAGTGTAACTAAGGTTCTTGAAAGCGCCATCAGGGCTGACGCCAATCCTGAGTATGAGCGTCAGCGAAAACTGTGAAAATGATAGCTCTCAAGGTCGTCCTCTATGCCATTAGTGGGAATCAGACTCACAACGGGTGGTATAGGGCCCCTATGGCTCTATAAGCCTTCAATCAAAATAGTAAGTATAGATTAGTAAAGTATTTAAAACCAGGCCTACCTTTCTAAGCTAGTAAAATAACTAAATTTTACTTTTTCTATAGAGACGTATCCATGTATGTGAGGTACTGCTAGTAGATATGTCGTATGCGCTATCGTAAATAATAAGAACTTGGCTCGGGCCTTTGCGACCCTTTTCAAATGAGGAGCTGCAAATTCTCATTTTGATAACATCGACGAGCGCCCTCAAGTACCCCACCATGAGGGCAACAGCTTTATTGGCAATGTCATCCCGTCCTGGGAACATCGTGGCGGTTTGAAAGAGCCACAAGTACGCAAAGTTTATCACACACTTCAAGAGCGGCTACTACAACAACACAATCTTCCACAGAGTGATCCGCAAGTTCATGATTCAAGGCCGTGACCCGTTCGTCTGGGGAGGCTGATGCTGGGCCAATCGCTGCTGGAATAGAGGAACTTGAGTCTGCCGGTAGCTCATTTGAGGATCATGACGTTGGGTATTGTTCCCTTCTTCAGAGATAAGAGTTATAAGGGACCCTGTTCGGAGAGTCACTAAGAACCACTGGGAGATCCGTGTGAACGATGGCACCTCGAATTGGAGGTCTCGCTCCGCATCCCAGGAAAGTTGCCGGAGATTGCCCAGTGGATCGGGAAGAAAATTGGCTGGGCTGGGGGAAACTTGGACAAGCCGCAAAAAGAATGAGCTGCAGATTGAGGATACGCACTGTTTGGATGTGCGCTATTGGGCTGATTTCCATAATGGAACGTCTGCTGAGGTCCTTCGCAGCTGTTGATTGCCAATCCGGCTTCCCCTTTGTAAATAACCAAACAGTTTGATAACCACAAGCGCATTTCTGGCTAGTAACGGTCTACGCCAAACCCTCATACTTGAAATATTAAATCAATATTGATACGTTGCTCACAGACATCGTTTCTGCTACCTTGTTATTGAGAATACGCTCCGTCTTCCAGGGACCACATGTGCACCAGCCGACTAAGACGAACCCGGGCACCAGGCTCGAGCTTCGGTGTCTTACTAAGGCGTAAAAGCTCCTGAAGCTCGGCGAATAGGCTCTGGCCACCCTGAGGAGTTCCATCACGGCTGCCTGCAAAGCTAGCGGGGCTACCCTAGAAGTTCCGTTGATTTACTCATAGTCAGCTTCTAATACCGCTCGTGACACCAAGAGCCAAGTCTCATCTCTTCTCATCACAAAGTCATGGAAATTAATCATAATACGTCCCGAGATCTTAAATCTCGAGTACAGACTCAATCGAGCAAGAACCTCCTCGAGAACCTCGCGAAGCCGATCTCCGCCGTCGCCAAGTCCACTACCACCGTGGATAAGTTCGTCATTTGGCACATACGGCGACACCAGGACGCCTCTGAGTTGAGACAACCCAGTACCCAGCCGCCTCCATGAAAGTTCAGACGAACAGGAAAAGGCCTCTGTCCTCTTGTCAAGTCTCAGGGTATAGGGATGTCGAATAGAGGTATTGCAGAAGCACTTAGGGAAGCTATATTAGCGGTTCGCAACCGGTTTCGGCCTGCGTTGTTCATAGTATTGAACTGTCATCAAGGGAATGAGAAAGAGAGAACACCACAGAGGGAAGTGAAAGACACAGGGGTTCAAACTACCCAATTCCTGAGCTGACATGGAAGGATTAATAAAGCTCATGGCTGAAGGGGAATTTGTCGACTGATCAATGTCGGATGCATTTACATTCCACGTTAGAATAACTGGTCTTGGAAGAACTACGAGTCCCATTATTTGATATCCAACCATCTTTTAACGAGTTGGTTTCCCATTCAGGTATTGCAGAGGATGTTGATAACATAATACATCATCCTCTCATTCGCGGTATACATCAGAGCTTGAAGAAGATAATGCGACAAGTATTCTGAAGTCGTGGATATGAGAAGACCTCTTGTCCGAGTAACTTTTATTTACACCAAAGGTAGCTCAGAGTGGGTCTTTGTATGACCTACGTTCTGCCGCAAATAACAAGTTTAAAGCCTTCATAGCTCCATGAGACCTGTAATGGACCAGACAGACGATCGGATAACTAAGCATGTGTGTGAGTTGAATCAAGTACGGTCCCTCGTATCGGTCTTGTAATCATTCATACCCGATCTCTACTGAGAATATCTGTCTGTATAAAAACGAATATAATGTAAATGTTACGCTGGGCTATTGCTTATATGCAAGATACCCTAGCGTGTAAAATGGTGATATTATTCGTCCAGACTATACCTTTTTATAATTGTACTAGCATTATATTATTAGATTACTGAGGTAAATGCCTCATAGATACGACTAGCTACGTAGTTAATTTCTCATCGCGAGAAGTATGAAAAGAAATATTTATTAGAATTCCTTTTATTACCTTAAATTCAGTTTTGCAGACTGCACTATAAGTTGACTTACTGGTGAATAGATTGCACGATATTTTCCCGGGAGTAGGGTAGCCAGGGCGACGGAATTGCATGCTATGGAAGATTGTCCAGTGATTAGTCATCCTAGCAGGGAATGTACTGTGTGATTGCTTTGATTTACGATTTCGCCACATCCTTGTTCTACATCCCTGTCGCCCTTGCCTAATGTTAAGCTTTGATTTCAATGGATGTAATTCTAGGCTTACTTTAATATTAGTACCGCTTATAAACTGACCATCTTGAATTATAAAAGAGCTCAATACATTCATTCTGCTTATGCAGGCTCTTTTTGGCACCCAAATTTCAAAGCTATTCGTGGTATTTCTAAAAGAAACCTTACTGTAAAAGTACTCCCTTAGCTAGTGGATCTACACCGCTGGTCATAGTTTCGGGACGGATCACGCGCCACGTCAATCTAGAATCTGCAGGGAGCAATGTTGTTATTCCACTTGATTATTCCTCCTGATCCCTCCTGGGAGAGAACTCAGTTATAGCCTCTGAATCCTCCAAACTTACGGACATCAACACAGAAATGGCCCAGAAGCGCCGTGACCAAAGTCTAGGGGTCGCGGCATCAGAGGTCCGTAAAGTACCGAACTCGGAGATATCCACAGATGAATCTTCTGATAGCGATGCTTCTGACGATGTTGTCAAACGCGTCCCACGCGTCCCACCCCATCCTTATCGTCAGAAGGAACACGCTAGACGCAGTAACAAACGTGTCCTATATTTAGCTGCTATTACAGAACACCGTAATATCAAGCATTTGGAAGAATCAAAACGGCGCGCGGAAGATGAACGCCGGTCTCACAGAGTCTCGCAACGAACCCCCAAGGAACATCTTGCACAGCATGACGCATACGACCGGGCTCTACGGAGCAGACGGACATCTAGGCATCACGAACCCGACAATGAAGCAAAGAAGGGGATAGAAGCTCGTGCAGTAGAACGTCGACGTCCACACAAGTATGAGGCCGGAAAGAATAAAGGGCTCGCGCGAAATATGATAAGCTCTGGCCGTCACCACAAAGACGAGCCAAAAGAAGAGCAAATGAGACGGAATAAAGATGCCGGCGGGCTTGTTGGGTTTTTGCGAAATATGATTAGTTCCAGGCGTTTGCACCTCAAGGAAGGGACGGAGGAGGACCGCGAAACTCGAAGAGAACATCGCCGACATCTACGCACGTCTGAGGCAGAGAGAAATCGAGAAGCTCGAAAGGTCGAGGCTCGACGTCCACGCAGGCAGCATGAAGATCCCGAACAAGAGCGCGACAGCCGGAAGCATAGAGATCAAGACAGGTCCTCTACTCGGGACAGAAGTCGACATGGTCATCATCGACGACGACTTGAAGGCGAGGATAGAAGGGCAAGAGATGAAGAAAGAGAGGCTCAGCGAGTCGCAGGAAGAGCCGCTCGCCGAGCCGAGGAAGAGAAAAGGTTAGGAGAGCATGAGCGAGAGGCCTCGAGAGCCACGCGACACAGTTCATCTAGAGAGTCAAAGGGTGCCTCCTTCGACGCAAAGAACTCTGCTCCTACGTGCACTGATGGAAGACAATATCGGACTCAAGAAGAAAGCAAACTTGAGGAAGAAGCCAATGAGAGACAAGAGAAGGACAGAGAAGCGGCACAGGCGTTGCGGAATGATGAGACACGGAAGCTTGAAGAAGAGAGAAGGGTGGTCGAGCAGAAGGCGATGGTCCAAGCTGCGGAAAGAATACTGGCCGAAGAGGCGGCAAAGCAAGAAGCCGAGGAAGCAAGACGACTTCAAGAAGAGGAGAAGTTAGCCGAGGAAAGAGCAAGGAAGGACGCCGAAGAAAAGGAGACAGAAGCCAGTTTACTTACAAAAGCGGATAAGTTGGCTGAGGAGATGGAGAAACAGTTAGCTGAGGAGAGGGCAAAGAGGCGCGCTGAAGAGAGAGAGAAGGTAGCAAGGCGGTTTAAAGAAGAGAGGGAGAAGAAGCTAGCCGAAGAGAAGCTGAGGATGGCTCGAGAGAGAGCAAAACAGCGTGCCGAGGAGAAGGCAAGAAAGCAAGCCGAAGAAAAAGAAATGAAGCAGGCGGAAGAGGAAGCAAAGAAACAAGCCGAAGAAAAGAACAAGAAAGCTCGACAAGCGGTACCAGCGTCCTACCGACAACGAACCCTTGAAGAGAAGAAGCAAGAAGAGAAGCATGATGTACGAA
Organism: Fusarium nurragi; assembly: GCA_012977755.1. NCBI lineage: Eukaryota > Fungi > Ascomycota > Sordariomycetes > Hypocreales > Nectriaceae > Fusarium > Fusarium nurragi. The sequence continues at coordinate 4,862 of JAALXI010000058.1, forward strand.
AGGCGGAAAAGGCAAAGGCAAAGGCCATTACAACGAAGCAGAAAAGAACAGCAGCAGCACCAACAGCAAAGGCTACTGAGCCACAGGAGGGTCTGTCCACGACTTTCAGACAATCTAAACTGGTTCCGACTTCCAGAGTCCATGGAGTTGTGCCTACCTTTGGGGCCCAGCGACTCCCCACTCCTCAAGAAAGCGAGGACAGCTTATCGTCCGATGATGGAAGCGTTGATTAAATGTGCTGGACTAGCTTCGAATCACAGAACTAATGCTGGTGGTGGACTGCAGAATCAACTCTGGCGGCAGCCTTGTTCTTAGGGTCCTGACGGTGTGTCGGACCCAAGATATTAATATTTAATGTTTAGATGACTCACTCCTCTCATGTTAATTTAGATAAACGCCTAGATACCCCCCTTATGTAAGATAGTATAAATAGCAAAATTACTCGAAGTTCTTAACAAGCTCGTCTTCTATACTCATTGGACTCAGCATCGCAATTCCCGGTGCGGGCCAAGGATACGAAGCAGAAATATAGAAAATCCTCCACTCTGTGTAGAGCGGACAAGCCTTTAATTTAGCAGTAAGAATACTAAATTCAAACCCCCCTCAGAAAAGGAAATGCCGTTTTTACAATAGCCCACGTTAAAAATTACACACGTACTCCCCATCTCACTAGCTACAGACGTATTAACGGAACAGACCCTCTTAATACCTTGTAATGGCCATTCCCCGGCAGTGCCACTTTAGGACTGTTGTGATGAATAACATGGTGCGATCGTAGGACTCTTCTGGTAATCTTCATACATTAAACGCTCTTAAGAGCAACGCGTATTTGTTACCAGCACAGCACCCGATTTCAGCATTAAGGTACCAAACACCTCCGCCAGCTCCTGCGTCAGATCTTTTCTCTCTCTCAGTCTTTCAATAGGGTTAAATCCATCATGATCAACAGCAGTTGGCTGACTAGTACCAACGGGGAGATCCAAAAGAGTCTCTACCATGCAAACGTCACCATACTGTGCGGCTGTATGTAGGATTGTTCGCCTAGAAGATGTGATGCCATCCAACCTTGTTCGGCCAGTTAGAGCGAGCTCCCGCAGGATATCATGACGATTCATCCACACTGCCAAAGTCGCTGCTGACTCTCTGTCAATATCTGTGGTCTCCACATCCACGCCGTGCTACAGGAGCATCTGGACTACAAGAACGCTGCCACCCACCATAGCAGACATCAAAGGCGTCCTGCCTCTGTGATTGATGGTGTTTGCTTCAGCTCCTGCGGAAAGTAGTCGGGCGACATTGGCTTCTCGCCCAGTTGACCCAAGATCCTTGACATGGCATATACTTCAGCCTCGGCCTCAGCTACTAGGAATGTCTCTGGCCACTCTCGCTCTTCGTCAAATGCTTCGGTCTACTCTGCTGTTTCTCTCGACTCAGACCATGACCCTCTCTGCTCTCGTTTGATAACGCCCCCTTAAGCCTCCCCGAGATCCTGGCAAAGAGACAGACAATCTATAAACCATGTTCTATGTGGTAGTTAGAAGCGGCGGAAAGAAGGTGAGTTGGTGGTAGCCGCAGAGGTGTGATGCTTCAGGCTAGTGATTGTTGACGAGAGGATGTACAGTGATAGAAGATTCGTGATGGAAGAAATACCAATATGGCAGCTGATGACTCAAGTCGGCGTTGAATGGCAGGTGGTCCTAAGGAAACACCTGACCACTTGAAGCATTAGACCCAATGCTTCTTGTAAGCCCTCCTGCACGCCAGGCCTCAAGATAGGGAAAAGGGTGGCCGTTCATCGAGAAGATGGAAGTCAAGGGTCCTCGAATGTCATATTGGTCCTTCCGTGGGGCAGCTTCGATTAGTTTGGGATCGCAGAAGAAACCACAAACAGCGCAACGCGTGATACTCTGTATATTCTCCAATGCGCTATCTATTAGAGTCTAGATGAAGCAATCTTTTGATTATACTTTCACGCCATATCGATACTTGCAGTGATAGTTCAAGCGACGATGAGGCTGGAATTAACGCTGCCACAACTGCAGACGATAAAGAGAAGGAAAACGCCAGACCAAGTCTGATGGAACTACATATTAGATATCAGAGCATTATACCCCAGGATTAAACCTTTCTTATAACGACACTTCAGCAACAAAAATCTGCATATTACTTATAGTTCAGGCCCTAAAATTGGAAAACAAGAGTTCGTACTAGCTTAACACAAACAAGCGGCAAATAAGACAGTTAAACTCAACCGATGAAGAAAGGTTCAAAGGGCATATCTTTACACTGATAAGTAATGTGTACGCGATCTTTCTCTCTGCTTCAATAACTAACTCAGGCCAGAATACTTACGACATTTCTCACCACCGCATAAAGGTTGCAGATTTCTCAGCACCTCGTCCCTCGAACTGGCTCGATTTCTTATCACGCTGACAAGAGAGACTTTGCTCTTAAGGCCAATTTGTCCTACTTGGGGCAGGTTGTCGGTCGTGTTTATAGACTGGAACAATTAGTCCCAGGACTGGAGATGATAGGCGACAAGAAGGAGTTTCATGCTATGAGTCGAGATATTGGTTTAGGCTCGCTGGATCCATTCGTAAGCTATACACTGTAGAGGCAGACTGCGGTTGTGGATCAGCTTTGCACCCTTGAATGAGAATTCTTGCGTCGTGACGGGATATTCAACGAGGAGTGATAGCGGATATTCAGAAGAAGATGCGATATTGGATTTCGTAGAGTAGATACAAACAATCAAACAATATTCCATTTCTATAAACCTTTCTGCCAGAATATATAATAAAAACAGATTAGCTTTATATTAATTGACTGACTGCCTGATTGGGAAGAATGGAGTGGTTATAATTTCTACACTACCCGCTCTCATAGTTAAACACCTACCGCTAATTGCAGCCCAGAACATAATATCAAGAGATGGTTTATATCTCAATTAACCTGTCTTGTACATGTCACCCTTCAACGACCCCAAAGGAGTTCCCTCTCCTTCTTTTCAATATCTGCCAACTCCTGAAACTTGGCGCTTCTTTCCTTGGCCAATTGATCCATGGTCCTTTCCAGATGCTCGTTTCTTCTCCCGCCGTCGTTCCACGCAAGAATGCTTCGTGATCCGATGTTTGTGCTCGGACCGAGACGCATGAGGTTTTCCACTCGGAGCCTACAAGGTGGTATATTAGTCGTCAGTCAGAAAGATGGGAAGACAAAACTTACGTACGGCTTTGGGTCTTGTATGCTAAGTGATGCGAAGGAAAGATTATCTACCTTGGCGTCGCCAGTCTTGCGGTTGAACCACAGGCCAGCTCTCTCGTCGCTCTCAAAGCTTATCCCATCTGTGACGGTCCACCCAGAAGATCCCTTGACCAATACGTTGAACTTTTGAAGACTGCGCTCAATCGACTTGATCGTGTTCTTGAACGCGACGATGATCTTTTGGTTGGTGCCAGGGTCTAAATTGCAATACTTGGCTAAGTCTTTGAAGTGGTTGTCGATGAGTGCCTGGGCAAAGGTGCTTGTGCTGGATGGGTTTTTCTTGACAAGCTGGACGAGGGCGACGACGATGGCGCCGCGGGTTGCTGGGCAGAAGAATACACTGGACTTGGACTTTGATGTGTAATCTGAAATAGGGAACCCGCAGATCTGGGTCTTGGTATTCGTTTGACACATGGTGTTGAAGTTTGGCGGTAAAGATTGGAGAAGTTTGGTAGTCAAGAAGTTTGAATCATAGAGGGGAAGGAAGAAGTCTTGATGCTTGTCTTATACTCACAGCTTCATCTACTTGGGTAGGGCTTGAAGACCATCCAGAAGTGGATACCTTGGGTGAAGCACGGGGTAGAGTGCAGTACTCCGGGACAAACAGGGAATGAAGCTACTTCAATTTTGCCGTCTAGCATATGTAAACTTGTGTATCTTTTTTCTTTCCATGTTACTGCAGCCCCGTCATTACAATAAGCCCAAACGTGGCGATGAGGTTTTGGCAAGCAAAAGCCTGTTCAAAGGAATGAAGTAATGAATACCGGTCTTTCATGCAATCCGATTTGTACACTGCAGGCAGAGCTGCATGCAAAGACATAATAAAAACGTCGCCGCAAGAGAGTATAAGTAAGTTTGGTGGGGCGTGCCGCGTGCCGCGTGCATGAAAGAAAACAAACTGGAAGACTGGATAGGGAGCTGAAAGGTCGTTCCCTGAACCTGCACGACAGAACGACGTCTTTGTGACGGGTGATTATTTGCTTCAATTGAGGCTTTGCCATCTGTCGTAATCATGCGGGAGATAAACCATGGTGAATCGCTGAAAGGAGATAGACAGGCAGAATTCATCCGTCCTTACAACTTGTATTACAGAGCAATGGCAATCATTCGGGAAACAAGATCAATAAGGACCGGTGAGGGAGAAACGCGGCATAGAACAGAGACCATTTTGTCTGCGATTCCCAATTCTACCTACTGTAGGTTTGGATTATTTACTGGCTGATGCGCTGTTGGAAGGACGGAAAGTTCACTGTTAGTGTGTGACTCCCCTGTAAAAGATGGGTGCGCTACGGATACAGCGGTAAGAGCCCTGTAAATTAACACAGACAGATCCCCGTAACTATGTTGTAATTTGCAAGAGCAGATGAGAGCAGATGAGAGTAAGATAGAACTTAATGACCGTTATTTAATACGGTTGATAAGGAGGGAATAAATTGTCTAAATACTGATAGACATAAAAAAAACTGTAGTTAATACAACATAACAAAATCATTATTATTACACAAGAATCCACCACCATAAACTCCCTAAAGCTAAAATATCCTCCCTCTTAAACCTAACCTTATCCTTAATAACCTCCTTGATTATTTTTCCCACCTTATACCTGTCCTTTACACACTCCTTCAACTCGGTAATATTACCTCCTATTTTGGCTCTCTCGCCTTATAGCCTTGCCGCCAACTGCGCCGTCTGGTCCATAATGACATTGAGGGCCCTGTATAGCTCTAGGAGCGTCAGAGTGTTGAGCTCGGCTTGTAGTGCTTATTGAGGTTAAGAGACGACAGATATACTGTCGCTTAGGAGAACACTGCAGCTTTCTGAGAAGGGAGGGGATAGTGGTCTTAGGAGGCTGGTTGGTGGTAGAGCTGTGGAGGGTATATTGGCCAGTATCTCTGATGGCGGTAATGGGAGGAGTGTTAATAGAGGCAATAGAAAAGATGGGAGAACTATCAAGGGTGATTTTTTAGATGGCTTTATCCTCTCCTATTGATGTTAATATCGGTGGTCATATGAATGTTTATAACTGACTATAAGATCAGGGACTTAAACCCTGTCCACTTGATCTTACTCCTCGTCGATATCAACCTCTGAATGATCATCCGAGATATCTCTATGCTCATTATAGTCATCTCCCTTCCAAGCCTAGACCACAGTATCGTCATTATTATCGCCAGGAGGAGGTAGAGCTACAACAGCAGGTAAGCAACGAGTCTAAGTCTAGGTCTGACCATAAGCCGCATTACTGAACCCAACATTGGCACCACCTAGTCCACCGACCTGACCTTTAATGACAGTGCCGTGGATGGTGGTATTCGCCGCGATGTTGTACACCTGAGCCTGTCCTCCGCCCGCACCACCACCACAAATACCACCTCCGCTCTTGGTTATGCCTCGTCCCTTAAGATAGGCCAAACCCGCTTCTGCGCTCCAATCCTTGATCCAGTGCGACTGACCAAGGAAGTTCATCGCGTCGTCTCTGTACACCTGCCTGACCGTGTTGTGTACCATCGGCCGCAAGATGATCCTTCCGACGAGCATGGCGTCGATACGACGTTTGAGCAGCTGACGGACTTTGGGAGCCATGACGCTGGTAACGTACTCTCCCTGGGGAGAGATATACATCGCTTTGAGAAGCTTGTCAAATCTGTGGTCCAAAGATTCTTTGGTAATTTTGTTCTCGATAATATGGTCTTGTACAATGCGGATGCAGGGGCCGCCGACAACCCAGCGTGACCCGGGTTCCATTAGTTTACGGAAGGATTGATCGCAAATCAGCTCGCACGTGTTGGTGAAGCACATATTGTTGATATAGTAATAGATAGATAAAAATAAAGTGCCAAGGGGAGAACGGAAGTGAGGTAAGAGTGAGTTGAGGATACAACAAAGTTGGAAACGTCAACTGAGTCTAGAGTAGATGTTATTCAATTATCACAACATGTATTTTAGAGTGAATTGATCTACTTGTTGAAAGATATGCATCGTCCCGTTACAATGTGCAGCTGTTGCCTTGTGCTCCTACGATGTATTCATTCTTACAAAGAACACCGACAGCTACTGGGACAAAGAGGGAGGGAGACGTGACATTGGTCTTCCAAGTAGGGGCCATTACAAACCTTGCACCTATCTCAACAATACTGTCGACTGAGCTGGAATGACATGTCACAGGGGGAGATGTGACACAGAAAGCTTTTCACAGGGAAATGAAATTAGGTTACACAGAAGAAAGCAGACAATCAGTTATTGGCTAATGAAAGAAATATTGGTAATCAAGTGTTGCCTGGCGGTGAAGAATGCCTCTCTTTATTGTAATCTTGTGAGGATCATCTCTCTTCAGTCCACCTTTAACCATCTGATCTTGTCACTATCGCATCAGAATTCCCTCTCTCCCAATCTCGACTATTCCATCCCGCCTTGCACCGCTCAAAACCAAATACTCACCCCAAGATGGACGCCCTCTCCGGAAAATACACCGCCTCAGTGGCTGCTACCATCTGAGCCGCCCACAACATCATATCCTCCCATCCCAACAGCCTCTCCTCAACCGACAGAGAAACATTGATGCAGGCGATAAGTGCCATCAAGCGCAACCTCGAAAAAAACGGCAGTCTCACATCACAAGAACTCGCAAGACCTCAGCCATGCTGAAAGGACGGTCATGATGGCGTACGAAAACGTCCATCCGCCTTCCGAGTTCACATCTCAGTTTGGAGGTGCTACGCCTGCGCTGTCCATCCTCTCACGATCCTCCCAGCGCGACAGGATACATCAGTTTCCTCACCTGCAGAGCATTATTGGAAGCGACGTGAACCCGGTCGCGATACCAGAGAACATTCGACGTGATATGGCGGATTTTATTCGGTCCAATCCCAGAGCGTTTAATCCAACAGCTCCTCCTGCTCCTGCTCTGGCAAACTTCATGAATACGCCTCTTCCCAACATCACGCGGGACGATCTTCCATCATATAGCCAGGTCCAGGACAGTCAGCTTCCTAAAACTGTTGCCGATATTGATGTCGAGATCGACAAGAGGGCTGCGGATCACGAGTATTTACTTCAACAGCTGATGCGAAATGATGGGCTGCTCTGGAGGTTGAGGAAGGAAAGGGTACGAATATCACCGGGAGAGTCGCTGCCAATCTGAATGGGCTTGATTAATAGAACTTGGTTCAATTCATGACTGCACTGTGACCTTACGTGAGAATCATCAACATGTCTAACACAAAAACAATACCACTAAAGGTCTCAAGTCAACACCGACCTTGACAAGGCCGTTTCGGTCTAATAATTTGATACTCAGTCAAACTCCCATGAATAACCTGCCGTAGTCCATCAATCAGCTCATCACTCCTCTTGAATATCCTTATAACCTCATCAGCAGTCTCATTCCCAACCCACCACTGCGTCTCGACAACCCTGTACCTCGTAAGCCACGACGCTTGAACCATGTACACATCCCTCGTCACGCCATCCGTCTTCTGCACATCCTCCCAGTACTCAGCCTGCTCCTTGATAAACCGCTGAAGGTGAAGAATGTTGTTCTCTGCTCTGCTCAGCGCGTCTGGGATCGTGGTGGTCATGGGGCTCAGGTAGTACAGTCGCACAAACGCGGTCGCGTCAATGAGGTTGCGCATCCAGCCGTCGCGGCGTTTTTGTTTTTCCGACAGAGGGGCCAGCGTGTCGTCGATGTGTTGCAGCAGAGGCTCTAGATTTCGCGTGATGACGCTGAACTGGGACGTCATGCTCTGCAGCCGCGGACGCAGCTCGCTGTTCTTCCTCAGGTTGTACCGCCAAAAGTTAACAACGGCTTGGATCTGGCTCTGCAGGGTTATGTTCTCCACACTGAGCCTCTTCGCGAGGGTTTTGACGGGGTTCCCGCTCATCTGAGGAAATGTATCATCGTGCAGAAGTATGTATTCTCCACAAAGAGTCCAAAGAGCATCGACCATTTCCTGCGCGCGTGTTTGAAAGAGGGCGTCGACAGGAGGGAATCCACGGTCTTTGAGTCTAGCTTCCGAGGTGATGCTCCACATGCCCAGGTCCAACGAAATCTCCAACATCTCTTCTCGGAATCCGGCCACCATTTGTTCCTGGACCTTGGCCACGGGGAGTGTCTGGTCGGGGAGGATCGGTGCGGTGAGAGGAGGGAGGGAGACGTAGTACATTTGGTTCAGGTAGTCGATCGGCTGCCAGACTATAAAGGGGGCGGTTGTGCTTGTGTATTCTGTCGACGGGAAGATCATGATGATGATGGCGAGTACGAGGACGGCCAACGGTAAAGCCAATGACCCAGACCAGCGCAGTGTTTTTGCAGAATCTGCTTGTTCGTCTACTTGTCGGAATCCCTGGTAGAGATCCAATGGCGCAAACTCGATTGTGGCACTCGGCTCTCCATGTATACTCGCCCTAGACACGACCGCCCCATCTAGAACAAGGTGAACAACACCGTCGTCAAGGGGTTCCCACTCTGGATGGATACAGATCTTTAAAACGTAGGGCTCGGCCGGTAAAGGAGCAGTGTACAGCGGGATATCGAGTTCGTAGCAGTCTCGGTCGTGGTCTTGGCTTGAGGGCATGCCGTCGTCATCTTCGTAACTGGGTTCCAAGTGGAACTGACGCGACTTGTTGTAACAGTGATGCTCAGGGCTGCGTTGTCGGTTCATTTTGGGTACTTGCGATCATGTTTTGTTGACAAGACTGAGCGAGTCTCGGAATCGAATGTGGGAGAACAAAGAAATGATTTATTTACGGGGGAAATTATTGCCGACCCGGGGCACGGAGCAAGCAGAGAACGCCATGAGGATGGGAAGATGAAGTAAATTGTACCAAGAGTTGTAGAAAGAAAAAGAGAAAAATAACCAGATAAGAATAACAAGTAAGTGTAAATAAGTACCCAACGCCAGAGTCTTTTAGTGGAACTTATTCCCAGCTCAACTCCGCTCTACTGATCCATCCATGTCCGATCCCAAGCCTAATCCAGCTTAGCCTATCGATGTAGTCGAGTTATCCATTAAAAAGGAGAGACCATCTCAGATCTGGACTAGTCCAGTCCGTGTCGTCTTCGTCTTGTCTGCTCAGCGATTTGTAGATGAACAAACCGTCGGATGTTCTCAGGTGTAAGAACATCATCATTTTCCGGGATCGCTCTCATCTCATCCAAAGGAGCGAGCTCGAAATCCTCCCCTTCTTCCAAGGTAAAAAGTCGAGGGTTGTTGTCAGCCGCAGCTTGGAGAATCTCGGGAAGGAAGAGCTCAGGATGAGGTTCAAACTGGTGGGAACGCGGAATCTCCCTATGAGCAAACTCATGCTGTGTTGTCAAACCGGTCTGCTGAACTTGGGGAAACTCAGCACCAGGAGATTCAGTCTGGACCGGAACCTGGGCCCTAGCACGAGTAGACCGTTTCAAGGAGAAGCGGTGTCCTTGAACATCCGTCTTGTAGAGAGGACTTTTCTGCCCTGGCTGCGTAGTCTTGGAGGATGTGACGACGGGTAAATCAAGGGAATCTGTTGTTTCGTCCTGCTCCGGACCTTTTTTGCCCTCATTAACGTCATCGTCCTCTGCTTCTTCCGTGCCGTCATTCTCCTCCTCCTCCTCCTCCTCCTGGTCACTCCCTCCAACCAAATTCTTCGCATTCTTAACAAAAGCCTTCAACGTCGTAGTCAACGATTTCTTACTTGTCGCGACATCCTTGTGTGTCCAATTCGACGGCCACGGAAAGTCGGTCGTCTTGTCTTCTTCATCGCTGTACCGCGGCTCAAGCGCCAGAGCCAACATCTTGATCTCGGAAGTGACGAGTTCGGCGTCGGGGAACTTTTCGTCTGGTTTGTTTCTCTTATTTGCTTCAAATGTCATGCGAAGTCTTTTCATGTGCAACTTATGGTATCTATCCTCGAAACTGATGAGAAGACGACTTTTGGCAGAGCTGACAGAAATGGTGCGAGTGACATTGAAAGTTTCAGGAGCAACGGACATCAGATACGTTCAATACGTTAAAGGTAACTCGGACTTACAGACATGAGTGAGATCGTGTTCCCACTGGTGAACATCCTTGACAAAACCATCTCTGTCAACGTCGAGACCCTCTTCCATGTCACAACTTTATCATCAAGTCTCTGTAACAAAGATATGATCGACCAGTTTGAAGAGATCTAATTCCAGAAGGGTCAATATCGCTAAGTTATTCCAATCGCGTAGGCTGCTTAATGTCTGTACCTCAGCTGCCAGCTCATAAACATTCAAGCGAATGATTCCAAAATCTAACCGCCATGTTACCCACGGTTGCCATGGATGAGCTTGAGTAAACAAAGCTTTCAACTCTGCAACATCATCTTCTCTTCATTACGCTGCCCTATGACAAGTTCGTCTGTCCTTGGATTGGAAAACCATCGGTTGCGCGCTTTATCTCGAGCGTGAAGCATTCAGACTACGATTCCGGAAGCCACCTTCTTCAAAACAATGGCGCGCACTCGATCACAACATATGAGCGCGCAGCGCTCCGCAGTCCCGAAGAGTTTATCGTTGAAATTATCGCGGCAATTCAAAACCATGACAGCAGCCAGGGTAACAACCAGAGCTTCGACTCAGGTAGCAGCCCAGGCACTTGCAGCTGCTAAACGAACTCCCTCCGGCAGTATGTCTCCCAAGGCATCTTCGAACACCGGCCAAGGCGGCAGGGCCATCAAGACTGAGGCGTCCAAAGTCGAAATGAGCACTCTTGCTGCCAAGAACAAGAGCGGTGGCCAACCAAGCCGGAGCAGTACGTTATTCATCCTTACTAATGTCCATTACCTGACCACCCACAGCCTCAACCCGGTCGAGCTGCCGCGGGCGCCAAGCAACTCTCCAAAAGCGACTCATCGAAATTGACGAGATCTTCACAAAGGAACAAGCCCACAGCAAGGATCTAACATCCAAGAGATGAATGATCTGCGCCGGCATGGAGAGACTCGAAAAGCGAATCCAAGCTGAGCAAAAGGCGATATTCCAGCTTATCGACAACAGGAGAGTTCGGGGCTCCAGAGTCAACATCGTTGAGAGACTTGAGACGAAGCTGGCCATGCTTTATGACAAGCACTATGCTATTGGGTCTGGGCTGGATCAGAGCGCTGTCAGGATTGTCAATGCCATGCAGGAGCAAATCGATGCGAAGAGGACGATGGCCTAAAGGATGGTCATCAGAATGTGATGAGCATTGGGACAATTGAACAAGATGCGTGGTTTGGGATAAAGATAAAGTTGATTGGCATTGGGTTAGATATGATACATTTGTTCGGAGCTTGTACAAAGGGTTGGCGACTGGTGGGTAGGGCAATAGATCGTACCAAGTACCCTAAGATGATAGGAGATCAAAAAGAGCTTCGTTGCGGAGATTTGAGATTTTATCCTGTCGTGTCCAACTCGGTCGCCGCTATTGACTTCAAGTTGAGTGAAGCCAAGTGCATCTTCAGATTCTTGAAGGCTATGGCTATCGATCGTCGGATACGTGTGGGCGCCTAGACCGTAGATGGTTGGAGGTGTGTAGTATGGATGTCGAGCCGCTGTAAATACACTGCAGTAAAGCGTTCACAGACTACCCCTTGGTTTTCATCGCAGGTGCCGAAGAGCACCGATCCAGCTTGAGATCAGGTTGGTGTGTTGGCTTCTTGGTCAAGCAGCGACAATCAGCGTTGCCGGGGCCGGGGAGACACATTGGGGAGAATTGAGTCACTCGACAAGTATTCTATAGCCGAGAGAACAAAAGGACCGTAGGTATGCGTTTCACTCTGGAGGGGACCATACCAAGCACCTTGTCAGTATATCACTTTGAACAATAAGTATCGGCATGCAAGATGATGGCCATTGGTAAGACAAGCAATGGAACACGGGATGGAGACCCAGAGTGGGGCTTACAATCTTCTGGAATTTGAAGGCATCTGTAGGATTAACCCAAGTGCAAAGACATGAGGTATCAAAAGCACAGAGCGCTCCACTAGCCGGATCATAAAAAAACACCACCTTGTTTTTCAACTCAACTTTGACAAGGGCCCAGCGGCGGGGAAAATGCAATGGCACTAAAATAATATTGCAGCCAGCAGCTTTTTAAGCTGGGAATAGAGGTAGAGGTCTGCCGCTTTTGGCCAGTTAAGTGTCAATAATGTAATGTTTACCATGGCTTCTCTCAGCAGATCTCTCGATGGTATCCTCAACAACGAGATCCTTGGGCAGTTCTACGGTATCTTCGCTTAGCCACTCGTCCTCTTCCAGCTGATTTCTTGCTTTAATTCTCGCATCATACCGAGGTTTCCGGGCAGGAGATGAGCCGACGTCGATGGTGCTACGGTCAGCCTCAGTCTTGCCTTTCTTGGCTGGCTCCTCCCCGAGATGGTCTTGGTGGTCTGGGCTCGAACACGGTAACTGAAGTTGGAAATCAGAAGATAGAGGATATCCACCTGACGACGCTATCCTAAGGCGCGTCCACCCTATTGCCAATCGAGTGATAGGGGCGATGAAGGCGTCATCTGCCTCGTCGGATTCAGCATCAGTAACGGCCATACCCGTCGACGTCTCTTACTCTGGATACTGACCAGTGTTGTTGACTTTGTGCTTGGTGAGGCGGTGATGGATGCTTTTTCTGAATCGTCGGCTTCAGCAGAGTAATGGTCATTCTGTTGCTCGAGCCACACGCCATCTGTTTCTCCAACGCTGTCAACATATACATCACCATCCTCCCGCTCATGGCAATCCTTCCCTTACAAGTCGCTCATTCAACGCCTTCTTTGCCCGTCTGGGTCACAATCTGGAGAGCATACCGATACGTTACTCAAAACCCTCAAGTCGCTTTATATCAGTAATGCTCTCTTGGCGCTCAGTAGCAGAGTATTCATAGGCTGTTCCAAGTCGCTGAACTCCCGCTTAAGCGAAGGCCTCTTGCTTATCGGCTTGCTTTAGGACTTTGGCGAAAAACATGCCTTGGGCGTTCTTCTAAATCGTCTTCACCACTGGATTGGAGGGGGGACGAAGGCGACGACGAGCGATTGTTGGACGCAAGGAGTAGGCTGTGTGAAACTAGCGCTCCAATAGTTGGGCTTTGAATAGTCACAGTCACTCCCCTGTAAGGTCATAAAAACGGTTAAATGAAGTAATGACACGACGTTGGTAGCCGCTAAGAACTAGGCACAGAGAGAGCCGGCATGATTGGTAAGGTTGGTGATGAATGAGGAGGCTCCTGAGCTTCTGGTTCTTCCAATGCATAGATCCCAATGTCATCTTGTATGTTCTTCCACTGGATTCGGAGGCGGTTGTGTCAACTCTTGGCTGGCCGTGGCTTCCAGCGACTCTCGAGCCTTTAAAGTCTTCTTGGATGGACGATGGCGACCACGTCTAGTGCATCACACTCTCAGTAGCTACAATGGAGAGTCGAGGTGTGCTGTCATCCTGGCGCCGTCATCTAGGTGATCTAGAACCTCTGCCTTTCCACAAGCTGTGTTGCTTTGCCTCTTTTTCTGGTCCATCTGTCACCTGTGTCTATAAATCCCGATCACCAGAAGGATCTTATCCAGTCAAGAGGCTGAAAGACAACCAAAGTTGCACGCGACAGTGTATCGCTATGGGAAGCTTGAGACGGAAGGAAGACAAGTGTTAATCTAAGGGTTAGATCAGAATAGCAATAACATACAAGTTTAGCGTCCGTCCAGTGTTGCATCTTCATCAACACTTTCCAGGTCTCGATCGTACGCGCACATAAAACTCCAGCTTATCTGACAGATGCAAACGCATCAAGACCTAGCAAAGGCGAGAGGGGAATCTTGCTCACTTACAGGCTAGTTGATTTGGGGGCTTGTAGTCATCCTCAACCAATCATGAACAAACGAGCTTCCACACCAGTTGAGAACCTGGACTTGATGAATTCGAACAAGGCCACGCTCACCCGACTCAACTTCAATCATGAACGCCGCTCTTCCAAATGTTGTTCAATCAGTCAATCTCCCTTTGAGCACAGCCTCCAAATTAGGAATGCTATTGTATCCCGCGACCAGGTCTTCGCGTTGTGTGTTTATTGTTCTGTGTGTCGACCTGGGTAAGCTTGTGTACTGGTTGATGGAAGATAGCTCCAGTCTTCGATGTACTCAATCAGCTGTGAACGACATAGCTACCACGGTCGGAAAAGTCACGAGAAGTCAGAATGTTATGCCGTGGCAGAGGAATTTCTTCGAGTCTATCTGCGTGAGAAGCCACGATCATTGTCAGAACTGTATTGATCTACCAGTAGTAAATGTACATGATATCCCCCAGGTTCAACGTCCTCTTGTGCCGACTTGTCTCGATGCCGACTACTAAGTAGCTGTGTTTCCTGTACCAAGTAAGACGTTGTTTAGGGTGAAGGCAATACTATCTCCTTGTCTGGCCTGGTTCCCTGTTCTAACCTTTCGCATAGTTGATTGCCACTTGGATGCGTGATTCGGAGACTGATAGATTGGAAAGATCTTTGTAGTAGGCCAGCACTTGTTGCAGTAAGCAGGCTGTGCCGAGAAATACTTACTTTGTTACCTTTTTGCACTTGCATCGGCCTCTGTCCTGGATTTCTTTGTTGCTCGGATAAAATACTGCCGGGATGGGGAATATCTACTACTGGTAGCTCGATATAGCTTTAATAAGTCCGGATAACAAGATGTTATCTCAAGTGATCCCTTCATGGCTGCAAATTGTAACTATATTGTGTCATGCCAGCCCCATGAAGGATACAGCCAGAATTGACATCATTATCATTGAGTTGGCATGCGATTGTTGCAGACATACCTCGAATTGCCACGCCAGCATACAAACTCTCGCTGCTGTCCAGTTCCCTTTGTCATCAACATACACAGCCGCTTCCATCCAGCAGCCGGTCCAAGGAGAGCTGCTCTGGACTCTACCCATATTCTCTGCACTGCGACCCGTCATCCCATCGCCCATCAAGCCTTTACGCTGTTCCAACCTACAATAGCGACGCCTCCCCCAAGCGCATTACTTTATCCACAATAATGGCCTCGTATTTGACAGTTCATCTCTACAATCTTTGTCTAACTACAGCTCGCTATGGACGCTGACAAAGCTCATCTAAACCTTCCTTGACAAGACCGATACTAAAGAACGAGTTATTCTCCAACCATTTGGGAGGTGTGATGTAACCACTTACCCTCGGCCCAATCTCATCCAGCTACCTCTATAAGTGTCGATGACATGGCCGCACCGAGAGGAATTGGGCCAGACACAGGTCCATTCGTACGAGACCTCACCGAGCTTGCTCTTGCGACAAGTCATTCACTAAAGCTCAGCGCAACCCTTCCCTGCCAACATCTTCTGCAAACCAAGGCATCAAGGCATCGCATCTATAATGCGTTAAGAATTACATTTCTTCATGATCGACCATAAACTCTTCGCGCCTACTCCAATACCCAGTGCTATTGTAATCATTCCAGCTGTCGAAGCTATCTGACAATGCCTCGCTCTGACCCACTGAGCTTACTACGATTTGCGAGCCTCGGCGCGATGGCTCTCTGCCTGTCAAAATCTGGGACACGACCAGGTTGAATAGTGCAACTCTCACCAAGAAGCGGATTGAAGATCATGTCATCCTCACTATCTTCCTCAGAAGCAACGAGAGGGACCGTTGGGACGCCTGCTGCACCTGCCGAGCCCGCTCCAGCGCCAGTATCTCGTCCAGTATTTCTGGCAGCACATCTTCAGCAGCAGAGCATCCTGTCTCTTGTTTGTGAGTGTTTGACCAAGACCATAGCAGCCTCGGCTCTATCCGATCTCTCTCTATATGACCCACGCTTTAGTTCTTTCTTCTCGCATCCATCCAGGTTCTTCCTCTCCTGTCGGACCTCTCTTTCTTTCAACTCGACCAACATACAATAGGCTAGTTCGAAGTCAGCTGCTGACGTCTCTGAGAGTTTGGCTCTTATATCACCCCCCTTCATTCTCGTTCTAACTACAGCTTGCTCTTTCCCTGACTAGTAACCTTCATCAAAGCCAATCCATTGCTTAAAACAACCTTACCGCCAGCGACCTGCGTAACAAACCTCACCTCAGACCATTCGCCTTGCTTCTCTCCCGTAACCCACGCGTGCGTAACCAACTTGTCGCCCGGCCTCACAGGACTAGCAAACCTCGCTTGGTACTCTTTCATGTTGGCAGGATCTCCACCACCCAGCTCTTTCAACAGTGCATGAGCCGTCGAGTTCCACGAATACAACCCGTGCATAATCGTCCCTCCGAGACCCATCTTCTGCCCGGGCTCAGGGTCAGCATGCAGCGGGTTGTAATCACCGTTTAATCTGTAGAGAAGCGCCGACTCGGGCTTGGTCTGAACCTCAATCGTAGCATCGGGAGCCTTCCCTTCTGGCGGGGGGTAGTTCTTGGTGGCAGGGCCCTTGGGACCGCCCCAGTTGCCCTGGCCAATAAAGAAGCCGCTGCTGATGACGCGAGCGTACACCTCGCCCCTCTCGACGTCGACCAGGTTGGTCTCGGTCTCGAGGACAGTTCCGGGACGGCCCTTGTCGTAGACGCCAATGACCTTTTGACGGGTTTCGAATTTGCGGCCGGCCGAGGTGGTTGGGAGGGCCTTGAGGAACTCGATCCTTCGCTGGCCATCGACAACACGCTTGTAGTCAAGCTTGGGGACACCAGGGATCTGAACGGCTTCGTTGGCCTTATAGTAGTCGACTACCTCCTGGGAGTCCTTCTTGAAAGCTGTCAAGGGTTAATTATCGGGGCTATATGCCCAAGTGACAGGACGTACGGAGGATGACGGGGTAGGTAGGGAAGACGGCGAACTTGGGGTCGAACTCCTATTGTTTGTCAGTACGAGCTCAGTACTCCCAGACAGACTGGTGAGGTACGTAGAGGAAGTGTAACTCATCAGCGGTAGCGCCGATGGTGTTGGCGAATAGTAGGACGTCGCGCTGCAGCCACTTGACCTCGACGGGCGGGTACTCAAAACCAACACCGGGACCTGACATAATGATTTGTCTTTCTGTAGATGGACCTTCGAAGAATATGTGTGTTTGTGCGTGAGTGGGAAAAGATTGATGAGAGAAGGAAGAAAGAAAGATGGGCTAAGTACCCCGGACTACGCCAAGAAATCAACCGAGGTTCGCGGGGTGTGGGGACGGGGAGGGGTTGGCAGGCGGCTAACTTTAGTATGTGTTGCAGGGGTCAGAGAGGGCAGATAAGATCTGCTTTCTAGCGTAACTTTCATAGTGTTGGGAAAGTTGTTCGGCCATTTGTGTCCCTGGATCAACGAAGGCTGATCCTCAAACGCAGCCGTTGCTAAAAATACTGTGATTATCCGGTTTCCTGCCCTACACACGTCATTTGGGGCACTGAAATCTTGCTTATCGAATATCTTCACCAGATCTTTAGCTGTTTTTTTATTAACCGAAGTATTAAATCCATTACCTCTAAGGCTTGTGATATGATGAATACAGTATGATTTTATCCAAGGATTTGTCGTATGCTATATCGCCTGTCAGAAGTATGCGAAATATATGAAGATTCCCACCTTGAGCGGCCGGTTCTAATACATCGGAAATCTCGCCCTGGCCACCGGGTACTCGATGTAGGCCACATCATCGTGAGAAAGTGAAGTAATGCATTCAGTTTTGTTATGTCGATAAGTTAATGAAGTACAGGAAGCAACTTCGTATTAACTAGAATTAGGCTGCCTTTGACCTTGTATTGTTCTCTTCTGGAACACTTCCTCGGTAAAGCACCAGGATGTCCTGGAGTCGCTCTCGATGAATCTGCAGCCATTTGCCTAGCACCCAAATTCCCGAACGAGCTGGTTATCTAATATAAAGCCATCACGCCTAGTATGCCATGGATCCATGTAAAACGTCAAGTATGATTTCGATAAGAATCCCGGTGAGCTCCTTGGGAAGCTTACGCCAGCCGATAAGTTCTCACGTACTCTGCGAAACCAGAAGTTGCCGACCATATCGGTGGGTACAAAGCCAATAGACGCTCTGATCTCTTACTGTATCTGAAGAAAGACAAACAAGACAAAAACACCAAGCGGGGACAAGCCAGAAGACACTATAAAGATGCTTAAGGAAGATGTTCTGTCTCTATACTCGCTACTGAACGCGAGAGATGATGGTGTTGAGGGCCAGAGGGAGGCAAAGGCACCATTCACAACTGGAACTTCCATCGCGCTCCTGGTGGAATCTGCTTCCAACTCTCTGCTAAAGATGATGGCAAAGGAGTAGGCGGAGTTACAGCTGTCCCCCCCTCTGACAAATTTGTCCCCTTCTAACAACTTGTCTTGGGAGATAAACAATCTTGTAAGTCTTGAGTCTTCAAGTCTTCCTGATTCAAAACTATACAATCACACTAATATAGTTTCCTGATGGGCTCCCTTTGTTCGCTGAATGGGAGGTTGAGTATACGCATATTCCCTTCGAACACTGGAATCTAGATGACAAGATAGCCCGTCTTTGTGCCAACCCCATGGCGCGATATGGCGTTTCTCTTTACAAGCCCTGGAGATAAAGACAAGAGAACTCAGGTTCCTCTGTGGGAGCCGCTCCCGGCCAAGCCCGACCAGCGTGTCCTCTCCTCTCGGGTCGTATGTTGACTCTGCTGCAGCCAAGTTTCTCGCTCCAGGCCAAAGTAGTATAGCTCCTCAGTAGCACGCCTAAAGTTATATTTCATCCTGATGAGAAGGATCCAGAGAACCAAAATGCTGAAGAGGCAGCAAAGCGCAAGTGCATCTTGGGCAACCTCAGCTAGCTTTCATACTTGTCTGCACCACTCTCTGGCATGATTTACTCGGCCGGCGTTTACGTATAGGAAGCCAGTGATATGCTTGGGGGCTGTTTCCATTACCTGATGGCAGCCATATTACCCAAACTAGTTGCACGAAATGGATAATTAGGAACAAGAAACACAAAGAAGTACAGTAATACCTATAATTAAATAAAAGGTAAGTATAATATTTAAATAAATTGCTATTACGTTTTTATTATTTAATTAAAAACCCTCTTCTCGCTTTCCGCTAAAACTTCACTAATCTGCGTCTAAAACCAATCAGCTGCCTATTTCCTACCTACTATTAATACTTAAAAAAAAGTAATAAATA
>JAALXI010000059.1:0-79589 GCA_012977755.1 Fusarium nurragi
GTGTGAGATATGGAAACGGAGGGGGATAGGATATGAATATGGCTTGAGCGGCGGCAGCGTTTGGATAGCAGCATAGCACAGCATAACTATCCAAGGGAATGGATAGACGAGGCTTGGCGAGCAATGACAGTGGGGAGAGAAAGCAAAGCAAAGCAAAGCAAAGCAATGCAATGCAATGCAGTTCACAACGTACCTCACATGAGAAGGAAACCATGGCTGCTTGGAGGAAGACACTCGAGTGAGTGTCGCTGGTGAGGTGGGTTGAGCAGAGAAGAGAAGCAAACCTGCACCGTTGTGCAGTTCTGAGAGGCCCTCGGTATTTAACGGGTACAGTTCAGGTTCAACGTCTTTGAAGAGACTGCAGAATCGCTGGCCTCGAAGAACCAAGAGTGGAGGGCGCAAGGGCCAGGCGACAAAATGATTCGGCCGAGGGAGGATTTTGAGGCACTGGAAGCAAAAAATAAAATCGGGGACAGTGCTGCTTCCAGAGCTCTGTGTGGCCTGGACGAGGTTGCTGATATGACAGGCGCAAAAGACTAGCTTGTCTAAGGTTGCGTTGGGTGTTGCTCGGGCACGACTTGGGCAGCATAAGCTTAACAGGCGATCAGAGACGAGGTTGTGCAAAACGAGGCACTCAAGAGTCAGTTGCGCGGACGAGGAGAGGAATGCGTCGCGTTGGCCAAGTGAAAAAGGCTGGAAAAACAAAGTTGGCGATAGCACGAGATTGAGATTGATGGAGGGGCGGGCGGGATTGAACGAGATAACCAACGTAACGCCAGCAGTTGAGACGAGATTTGAGAAGCCAGACGCAGGTGCAGAGTCAGGCGGAGGGGTCCTTCTGAGACCGGGGTCTGTTGAGCCTTCCGAGTGCACGGTTCTTGCGACAGGCTCCTTGAGGATCTCGTAGCGTGATGATGGAGGCGCGGGTAGTGCGCGGGAAGGGTGGCGTGTGATCCCAAGTCTTTAAAGTTAGGAGGACTCTAAAAGCTGAGATGGAGGGACGAATGTGAATAGTTTGAAGGTCTTTTTGCAACAAAGACAAAGCAGGCGCGCGCTGAAGGAGAGAAATGCGACAGATGTCGTTGGGTGGTTCCAAAGTGGATGTTGTGTGGGAGAGAAAAAAAAAATAGACGAGAAAAAGAGGGCGGTTGATTGATGAAGTGGATTCTGCAGATGGAACTACAGCACTAACCCGCTGCAACAAACGCCCTGGGGAAGAGAGCGACCTGCAGCAAAGGGCAACTGACAGGAACAGGAGATAACAATAGCACCTCCGGTCCAATGCAATTCATCTCACTGGGGGTTCGATACTTGAACACCCAAACAACCACCACCATCAACAACAATCAACAACAATCAACAACCAAGATCAGCAACGCTCAAAATAGAGCCAGTCCAGTCCAGTCCAGCGCAGCCAAAAGCCTCCAGAATCCTTTCTCGGGCATCTCTGGTTGGACAAATCAGGCTTGTCTCAGCCTATCAGTGTGCGTAAGGCCGCTGCCACGGCGACGCCAGGTGATGCAACGATTGGACGCTCGTTCATTGATTAGCAGAACCCTGACGATAATGATGCACACCTCAGAGCCAACCCTGGAAACTCTGAAGCCGCTCGCCCTGGACCGTCCTGTCGCTCATCAGAACGGAGCGCTAGTCCAGCCCGGCATTCCTTCAAAACTGCGCTGAAGCGACGTCACAATTGGCGGAGATGCCACCCACGACAGGGGCATTCTATCGAAGCAATGCCGCCCAGTCACATCTAGCCTTGATTGGAGTTTGGGACGCTTCGCGCCTGTTCATCTCTTGTCAGAGAATGTCGTGATGGTGTCAGGAGTGCGTGACAGGAGTGTTAGAGGGGAACAGCGTCTTCTCCCCCCTTGTTCAGGGCCGTGGCGCGCTTATTTCACTTTATCGCTCGCAAGTTGCACTCGTTTCAAAGGGGACGCTTTTTACTACGTACGCTTGTTCAATGTCGACGACGATCAGCAATGCGCCATCGCGATGCATACTTCGCGACACCAATAGTGTGCCTGTACCTGAGCTGTGGATGGATGGCTTTTCGGACATGCTTTCCTGCTTTCCTTGGCGTGCCATCTCACACGCCCTGATTTGTCTGTAACATGCCCAAGAAATGCCATGCGCATAATAAGGCAATGGGGCCTCAAAGCGGCAGCGCCTGAATGGGTCCCCGAACAAAAGAGGGACTCACTTACATGGGTTATTTGCAAGTTGAGTGTCCCACCGGGAATAGCTTCTACGACACCAGCTCGTTCTGCTGTGGGGCTGGACGAAGATAATCAAACCAAAACAGAGGGAAGAGGAGAAATTTCCGCCCTTGATAAGACTTATGCATTGTTCAAGGAACCTCACCAGATTGTCTCCTCCGTTCCGTGTTCGACGGTCTTCAGCTTCTGGTAGCATCCAACTGTAGCCGCCGGTCCATGCTCGCAGTCTGCATGAAAGCAATCCAATGATGACGAGATACGTGCACTACTGTTTGCTTTGCTTCAGCCCAAGTCCTGAGAACACAAATCCAATGTTGGCTGTGCCATGGGAAAAGTTAGTTCAGTTCGATAGCATGCCATAGCGGCCTGGCCCCTTGCATAATGCTATCCTCTGGTATGTTTGAATGGACTATTCTATTCGCCTATGATGAACCATCTCACCACGCCCACGAGGTTGTCATGTCGCTTCCACCAAGTACTGTGCATCATTGCGTACGAAGCTTCATCTGCCAGGTACAGGCGGAGCCTTCGCTTGTTTATATTGATAAACAAAATTTTGACCGGCGACTGTCCCTCCAGTTCTACCTCGTTCGCCTCATGTTATCATTGTCTCTCAAGTGGGTTCAGCCCACATGCGCCTTTATTTCAAGAGTGTCTGGTGGTCTGTCTAGCCCACCAAGCTATGCCTCAATGTGATCTAGCTGATCGTACAAAGAGGTTAAACGGCCGCGCGGTGGGCGCAGATAGCCAAGACGAGGAGTGTCTCAGGGGACATCCCTGGCTCAGCATAAACGGGACAAGCATGCTCTGGTGCAGCTTTCAACATCGAACATGGCTGTGATACGAAGCTGAGGAATGGAGACCACTCAAGCCTGCGGGAAGGACATGGAGAAAACGTGAAAGGACCGAGACGAGGAAAGTTTGGTTTCTATTAACCTCCTTATCCGCATTCCTCAGATCATCCCCAAGGTGGAAGGAAGTTATACCAAAGACGAGTCCTGTGCTCTGTCAGACAATGCTGACACGGAAGAAACCCCACACCAAGAAGTGAGGAGTGTTGCAGAGGATGCGAGATATTGTTTCATCGACAAGAAAAGCAACAAACAACAAGCATCAGCAACCGCTTCCGTCGCCATTTGATAATTAGCCAGGCACACAAAGCTTCCCAGCGTCTCGGACCTGGCTACCCTGGCGGGCAGCGGGCTCATGCAGGCCATCGATGTGGACGATCCATTAGCCAGGAACCAACTTGTGTGATTGTGATATCGTTCGCGGTTCAGGTGTGACAGTTCGCGTTCACCAATGGGCTTGCCAAGTTCCCCATATCCTTTTCCAGTGCCTAGAGTGCATACATACATATCTCCATCTGCATGCTGCTGAAGCGAATAGGCGAATCTTCAGGATCAGGGGACGAGAGCAAGAGGAATACGGGCCGTATGTTGAGATCTTCCCGGATCAACAACTGGTGAGATTTGAACCCGCAGTTTATTGGTCCGTGTTGCGGAGAAGCCCATTCGTTTCTTCCTGGAGACTTCCTGCGTTGAGCTCATTTCCACCGACATCATCATCATCTCAAAGCCCCCCTGACTGGCTGCTTATCATGTGGTTTGTCTTCGATGCAGGCAAAGAAAAGCTTGTACAAGAGGAAAAGGTCCATGATGCGTAGCTCGCAGTCACAATCACAACACATATATCTACCCAGATGGCGCCCCCTTGACCTTGTTGTCTCTGCTGATCCCGACTGTTTCGTCGCGTGTATCAGCTTCATTGGTGAGCAGCCACGGAGCAGGACACGGGTACCTGAAGCAGCCCGCGTCGAGATGTACAGACCCCGCTAAATTAGCGCTGAGCGGTACCTGTATCGCCCACACGCAAAGTGTATCTTCATTTACCTTCTCTCCACCCTCGCCGATGGCAATTGAGAGCTGAGATCACTCCTGTGCCCCACCTCCAACCAGGCCATGGAATATCGTCCTGTTGTCGATAGTCTTGGTTCTGGCCTCTACTCCATGGGCAGCTGCTGATTGTTGAGGTGCTAGCAATTATTATGCTCAAAGCCTGAGGAGTCATGATATTTCCTAGCTCTTAATACTTTTTCTAGAATCTTTTGACCTTCCTTCTCTTCTCCTCATGACACCTCCAGCTCCACCCTCACCGTTCTCAGATACCGCTCCTTAGAGGCATCCCTGTCCTGCAACTGCAACTGATATCCCTTTTTGGATACTTGTACTTCGTTTTTACCGTTTTCTACTTCCAACATCATCCCATCTCGTCCCACGCAAAGACGCTTCCATTTATCTTTCCAGCCTCGGTATCATCTCCAAAGAAGAGAAGCTTTTTTCGGCCCATGTCATCCTTGTGCATGGTACTTCCATAAGTGGGATCGCTGCCGAAGAGAGTCGTCAGGGGCATCTTCAACAGATTTGCAGCTCACCTTGAACCTCCTGCCTTTATTAGGGCCTGGACGAACGGAATAACTACCCACTTACAGTAGCTAGCTATTGAATTCGCTTGGTCTAGTTCGGTAGTCGATCCCTTTTGCTGTCTGCTACTTACCATCTGTTTTCTTCCTCAACAAACCTCAAGACGACTTTTTGGCATCATCCTCCGAATAAAATATCTGTCGGCTCGAAACCATCAAATCGAAATCGATCGTTCGGGACCTTGCTTCTGTCACCGCTTTTCGAGCTTTGGATTCACGACCGCCTATACTATACGGATCCCATACCATACTACATGTAGCACCCCTTGCTGCAATCTTCAGTCTCCAGTCTCCAGTCTCCAGTCTCCGCAATCACTGTTGGGGCCCCATCTATCACCTGTACCGTATCGTCTGGTCAGTGTAGACGTCGGCTGTCCACCTGCACCTGCAGCCAAACGAATATCCATTGTTGTAATGCCCAGCAAACCGGCAAAAGCAACCATGTCCAGCTCCAATACTCCCGCATCGCAAACATCCAACAACTACGTTGAGCAGACCGTCTCAATATTGAGCTCGGTCGCCAGCTACATGCGTCTGCCCGCGTTGGCTTCAACGGTACGTCCCCTCAACAACACAGTCTTGTCCTTTCTGCAGCGCAACACGGCCAAGTCATCATGACCCGAACTGACACCAATGCGCATCTTTACAGGGTCTCGCCGCCGTCCTCACTTCGTTGCTGTACTTCAAACAAAAGTCCGTATATGCCACCTCCCTCTCCTTTTGCTCTTCCTCCTCTACCAGCCGCCTCCTGGCTGCTCGACCCGCAAATCGTTATCATGCCGAGCCCCGCGCTAACACCTGCATTAGGGCTCTCATTTACCCGAGTAACATTCCCGCAAATTCTCGCTCCGACGTTCCCAAACCTTCAGACTTTGGCCTTTCAAATTTCGAGGAACTTTACATCCCAACCGACGATGGCGAGAAGCTCTCGGCTTTTTACATCCGTGGCCCTCGTGGCCACAAGAACTCAAACATCACAATATTGATGTTTCATGGCAATGCTGGCAACATTGGCCATCGGTTACCCATCGCTCGAATGATCATTAACTACATTGGTTGCAATGTGTTTATGCTCGAGTATAGAGGCTACGGTTCCTCAACGGGCCAGCCTGACGAGTCTGGTCTCAATGTTGACGCTCAGACCGGACTCAACTACCTGCGGCAGCGGGCCGAGACACGCGATCACAAGCTCATGGTATACGGTCAGAGTCTAGGTGGCGCCGTCGCCATCAAGCTTGTGTCCAAGAACCAGGAGAAGGGTGATATCGCTGGTCTGATCCTGGAGAACACCTTTCTCTCCATCCGGAAGCTCATCCCTTCTGTTGTGCCCCCTGCCAAATACCTTACCCTGCTATGCCACCAAGTCTGGCCCAGTGAGTCGGTTCTCCCCAACATCACAAAGGTGCCCACGCTCTTCATCAGTGGCTTGCAGGATGAGATTGTACCGTAAGTTGTCTCCCTACACCCTCCTCTGCACTACCCCCTCGATCATGTGATGATTAAATTTGCATCACCCACAAAAGTTGAAGTACCCTCGTGGTCTTGATATGAAAGCGAATATTACCTGATGATCAACCGTCCCTCTTTTTCCCTGATGGCTACGATGCAACACAGAACACCAAACTAACGTTCTGCAGACCAAAACATATGAAACAGCTGTACGACATCTCGGCCGCACCCACCAAGCGGTGGAAGCCCCTCCCCGGTGGCGACCACAACTCTAGTGTCCTCGAAGAAGGCTACTTTGAGGCCATGTCAGATTTCATCGCAGAGGTGACGGGTGATGACGTGCACAAGCCACGCTCGTAGACACTTGGCAACAGCATTGTTTCTTGATATTCCAATTATCGCATGGCCTTAGAAGGGGAAACACGGACAGCATACAGCATAGCACTCATGATTGAACGATACCTGTTTTTGTATTAACAAACCTTTGCATACACATTCTTCTTCTCAGGTATATATATATACATACACCCTCAACGTTCGCATATGGCAAATTCTTGAGTCCACCAAAACTAGAAAGAAAGTTGGCAATTATGAGACATTGAGCAGCAAAAAAAAGAGTCTACCTTGTGCGTGTGTGTGGGCGTGTGGTGGTAGTTGAGTGGGGATCTCCTCCCATGTGATACCTCCAAACAAACTTGTTTGCAAAAGTGCGCTCCCGTGATGCGAAGAGATTGAAGAAAAGATAGCGATGTTACATTTTGTTTCAGACTCAAATTTAATTACGAGGCCTCAATTTCGACAACCTCGAGGCTTTCTTATCTGTGCTTGGCCATTTATCATAGCCTCGAGGTCCAGGGCAGGCTTGGATAACAGGCACTTTGACACATCCACGACGTCAAAGAAAAGAGATATTCTTGGACTAACTCCTCACGGTCTGTGCTATAGCTTACCCGAAAGGTCAATAGTCTGTAATGGAAAAAGGCCAGAAAGATCAGGGGCCTGCAACTCCCCCGTTGATAGTATGAGTAGAAACGGACCAGCAGTAGTTGTCTGATGCTTCTCGCTCCAGGTCATGTTAAGTCCCGTAGATCCCAAAGGTTTAATCCCGTATGCTGCAACGGAATCGTTTAGTCGCCATATATGCTCGTCTCTTCCGCTAATTGATCGGTTATTGACAGCTGAATATTCAAGGGGAACTTGGTCACTGAAGGACTAGCCACGCATCCACATCATCGAAAGAATACTTTGAAAAATAAAATGTCTTCCGGCAATCTGCCTTATACTAACAACTTATGCACCTTCCTCCCTCACTGATGCTTCTAGCATTCAACATCCCCGTCAAGAGCAGCCCATACCTTCCCCGCCTCCGGCTGCTGTGGTTTCTTCTTCTTGAGCCCGAGAAGCAGTCTGCGACCTGGCTTGACCTCGTCAGGCGCAGGTGTAGAAGATGAGGACCCCGGCTTAGATGCTGCTCGTCCAGCCACGGCGCTCCATCCTCCAGCACCCGGACGGCGGAGCACCTCTCGCCGGGTGACGGCGCCGTGGACGTCTGAGTGGCAGAGCAAGACGCTCTCGGCGAGTTTCTCACGTCGGATCGTCTGCTCAATGCGCGGTTTGAGGACTTCGAGACTCTTCTCCATAGGGGCAGGTGTGAGAAAGGCGGAGTATGAGACTGTAGCTTTGATGAGGACTTCTTCATTGAGGAAGTCAACCTTGAAGGAGAATCCCTGCAATGATGACAGGTCTGGTGCAAGAGCAGTGTTGACTTCTTCAATTGTCAGACCGAAACGAGGCTCGGTGAGGACCAGTGCATTGAAAGGCTCAGTCTCCAGAACTGGTGGGCTGGGTGGACGGATAGCTGCCGCGGCTGCAGCTTCGGCACTCTGCGCAGCTCGTATCTTCACACACTGAGCCAGTGTCTTCGCTGGAGCCGATACAAACTTGTCCGTCTTCCAGACAACCACGGACCGGTGGATGTCGTAGTCTTCACTCTTACTCTCAAACCCAAAATCTTCAGCAAGAAGGTGAAGAAACTGACGGGACTGGTTGCGCATGGGTTCGTATCTTAAACGAACTTCATCTTTGTTCGCAGCAAAGACGCGATACTGGCTCTCCTGAGCATCACCCCAGGCCACAAATGACTTGTAAAGTTTCAATGTATCGTCCGAGAATGGGATGTGGTCGTTGGTGTGGGAAGCTGGGTCGATGTTGAGAGCCGCAGCAAGGCGACGGTTCCGGTCAAGACGTTCGCATTCCTCGTCGCATCGAAGTTCTGGGCGACTTGGGACAGGATTACTCGTGCTTGCCAAGCATTTGAAGTTTTGCTTATGGTTGCCACAGGGGCAACTGACATACATCTTTACCTGACAAGCTGTAGATTCTTTGCACGCTGAAGACACATGTTAGTTGGAGGAGTCGATACTGGACGATTGTAGACTTACGGGTCTGGCCATGGCAAAGGAGCTGGCATGGATGGTTGCAGAGTAGCTTCGTCTTTCCACAGATCTGCTCGCAACCGTTTCGCGCGTCTCCGCATTCTCCCGGGCGATGACATAGCTTTTTGCATGTGTGAAGTCCGCAGCTGAGGTTTTGTCCGCAAACCTCGGAGCAATGTACTTGCTGGAGATGGCACGGTTTGTTGTGAAAGTTTGTCTTGCCACAAATGCACCTCTTCTCGACCAGATAGACGCAAGGGGGGCAGCTTACGTCGTCAGGATGACACTGATGATCAACAGGAGGATGACCACAGGCGGGCCGTCGTGTACATTTGTTCGTGCAAGCAGGCGGACGAGTACCGCAAGGCTGGGGCGGGTGCAGAACCGTCGCACCGCAGTTGCAGCTAATCTCTTCCCAAATTGCTTCAGGACAACTCTGGCAAGCTCCACGGTGACAAAGCTGCTCGCAAAAGTGACTGCCGCATTTCAGCGGTCTGCCACATGTTTCAACGCAGATATGTTCAGCCTCGACGGGAAGTGATTCAGGACCAAGACGTTGCTTCTTCTGCTGAGCAATACGTTGGGAAGCTTTCTTTTCACCTGGGCAGCAATGGTCTCCGCATCGATGTCGTCCACAATTACGAGTTGCCTGACATATTCTGAAACACAAGGGGTTCTGGATGTCTCCCTCATGGCACATCGTCTCACCCGTAACTCGACCGCAGCGGCAGTCGACTTCCATAACCTGTGTACACGGGGCACAGTCTCCAGTATGGCACAAAGACAGGCAAAGATGCCCGCATTGCAAGACCTTCTCACATATTCTCTCGCAATGAGGGACGGGCTCCTCGCAGGATTGGCGTCGGTGATCCATAAGGTCCTTGAGCGGTGTCTTGCCACAAGGACAATGTGTAACAACATCTGGCGAGAAAGGGCAATGAGCTGGAAGCTCTTCCTGTGGGTGACAGGATGTCTGACAACGGTGAACACTGCAGTCGTAGGTTCTTCCGCAAGCATTCTCGCAGCTGAAGGAGCCCTCGAACCAGGAGTCTTTGGCCGAATCGTAAGAATCACACAGGTCGTCCTGTTTAGAACATCGCATATCCTTCTCGACTCGTCCACAGTAGCACTTGGCTTGAACAGGTACTTCACAAGTACCACAAACACCCGGGTGGCATACCTGGGTACACTCGTGCTGCGAGCAGGGCAACAAATCGCCACATAGCTCCCGGCAGCTCCATCCGTTGTAATAATCAGTATCCCTACAGTTCTTTCGCTGGGAATTCTTTCCACAGTAACACGGTTCTGGCGGACTCAACACCGAACATGGTGGACAGGGGCCAGGATGGCATTGAAGAGTGCATGGGTGAGAGCATGTTGACCTGGTCTTGGAGCAGGTTTGCCCACACGAGTGAGGAGGCAGAATGCTGTTCCGGCTGGCGTGTGTTTCTTTGCCGCACCAGCACGAACTGTCGCCTGGCTCGTCGGTCAAAGTTGAATTACATCCAGGGCAACGCCATGATTTATCGCCGCTTTCTTCGTTAACTTTCATGGACGTATCCCACCATTGGTGGGCACATTCGAGGTGAACGACGGTCCAACAAGTAGTGCAGGACCAAACCTCTGTTTTGCGAGTAACCTCTTCTGTACAGATACGACATTCGTAGTTCCAGTTGGCGATATCCTCTTGAATCCGTTGCCAAAGTTCAGAGGCGGTGGACTTGGGAACCTCTTGGCGAGGTCTGTCCTGCTTTCGGTTTCTTGTCCGATTTCCTCTTGAACGAGGCTGGGCTCCGGTCTGAGATTCGGCTGAAGGTTGCTGTCGATTGCTGGGGTAGTCAGTGTCTAGTCTATGTCAATCCTAGGTTGGTAAAAGTCCTACCTTCTCTGAGGCACGGGTTGTCCGGGCACAAACTCAGGAGCGTTGGCACTTAAAGACGCATCCTGAGCGGCTGTCTCTGCTGATTGTTCGGTCGTTGTCAAACGTCCACCAAACTGGCGTCTCGGTCCCATTGAAAATACGCCTCTTCCCTGGTCCGCCTGGCCGCGAGAACTACCTCGATTACCTCGTCGGTTCCGTCTGCCTCTAGAAGTTCCCGAACTTTCGGGTGCCGCAGAAGCTGCTGGGCCTGTTGGGGCGGATGTGGATGGTGTGGCAACAGTGGCATCTGCAGAATCTGTATGGGGAGCATTTCTGCCACCCCCAGAACTTTGTGCCGAGGCATCCTGCCGTTGGCCACGATTACGTCCTCCTCTTCCCCTGCGACGTCCTCCGCGAGAGCCTACTCGAGAACCTGATGCCGACCCTTGACCCTCATTCTGGGGCCGATTTTGGTGTGCCTGGCTAGAGGCTTGGCCAGTCTCTTGCTCGGCCATGATGGTAGTAGCCAAAGCCCTGAGATAAGAAGTCGTTGACGGCGAAATGATTGCGCTGTGTAGTATAAAGCGTCTTCAAACTGAAAATAAATAATATGGAAAGCGGAACCGTCTGACGCAGGTGAAGGGAGCGCTCGCTCGAACAAGAGCTGAAGTTGACAGTCTGTTTCTTGATAGCGAGAGTGTGAGCTAGAGGTAATGAAGAGGAGGTTTTTTTCTTTTTTAAGTTGAGAGAGGAAGAAGGAAAGGAATTTGGCGATGTATCAATGGCGTTTGCAACAAATTCTTTGAGAGGCGTTGAAGCTGGTGGAGCCCTGTATGTTTCCGTGTGGCGAAGGCGGCTGGGCTGATAGTCAGAATGAGTCACCAAGAGGGACCGCCTCTTTTGGGTCTTTGCAATTTTTCTATTCACAACGTCAGTGGCCAGAAGTCTCATCTATACTCGAAATGCATCACTTAGTGCAAGTTGAAGAGTCACCAACACTAAAGCATCAGCCAATTGACGGGTTCTGCCTAGAAACTAGGGTATGTGCTGATTAAGAGACGACTGATATTGTGGCTATAAAGCTTGAACCGCCACACTCACTCTCTAAGTTACAGCGCAAAAGCAGTTGTAGTGGCAACATCAGCATCAATAGAAAATGAAACCATTTTCTTTCCTATCATACTTAGCCTAGCACTCTAACACCCTCTGTGATCGCTCATCAATGGTATAAAACTCCTTCTGTGCTTGTGCATTGGGTTCTCATAAATGCGGTCTAGGGTAACCGAAGGAATTAGAATATGCTCTACACCTCAATATCTCGAGTTGCAAGTTACGACTAATCACAAACTCGTCTAAATAGGGTTATTCTCATTGTCGAGTAAACCCATCTGGGATTGTTTGGTTGTCATTTCTGGCTTGCGTTAGGACATGGCACTTTGCTGTAGACTAGAGCCATCGAGTTTTGTACACATCGATACATGTCCACATGGTATCAGCGGATATCAATACACAATACTGAGAGAAGGCGAACTGTGTGTAATGATATATACTTCGTTCTAGGAATTTCATCTTAGTCACTGCTGGGGAAAAGTTCGTGTGCATACATAGTAGCTACAGGACCATGGAACTTGCTGTTGACCAACCACACGTAAGCAGACTAAAGGGACAGACATCACGACGATGTCCTGTAACCCCTACATGAAATTTAGAATTACCTGGCATCTGCCTGTATTGATGCATACAAGAGAAAAGAACTAGACTTGCACGTGAACTCTTTGTATGTTTCATGAATTCCTACCCGGTCATGAAGACCAATATTTACATAATTGCCGGCTCACCTCGGGTTTATAACAGCCCCGGCATAGCTCCCCATTATCCGAAAGCAAATGCGGCTCTTGTTAGTCTACCCGCACATGCGTAGTGGAAACAGCGCCAGGGTGTGGAACATGTGTAATGGATCCCGGCATAAAGGGCAAAAGCAAGATTGATCACGCTGGCAAGAGATCCCGATCCATCATCGGGAGAGGCCGGGACACCGGTGCCGGCTCCGGGTGTCCGGCCGTATGCTCCACACCCCGGCATAGGTACAGGTGGTGCAGCACCTCGTTCACGACAGATGCACTCTGGGACGACCTTGGGAGTTCAAGACCCTGAGTAGATTGTCACACTGAAAGTTTGATAGTTGCACCCTTGTCTTGGAAGCCGTCTAGTCAAAGCATGCTTTCTTTTACACAAGCTACCACGGCTAGAAAGAAAGTCTTTTGGATCAGGGGTTCAGTTCAATTTGATGATCCCCGTGTCATCCAACGGTCATAGCGGCATAAAAGTCAATTGAACGCTGAAATAGCGTCATGAGTGGACATGACCAGATATAAAACCTTTGGGCCCCCAATATCCGTCTGGGGTAACGCTACGGCTCCTTACGGGGGGGTAAAGACTCCAACCCCCCGCAAACCCCGGGATAGCATCTCACGAGCTTCACAGGTGAGGAGCTAGGTACAGTAGGTACAGTAGTAGCGTGGCGTCAACCCGTCTTCAATACGCACCCCTCCAGTAACTGGCATCTGCTGCACACGGACAACCTCCGAATGTCCCCATGCTTCAGCTGTACCTCTCAGTTCCGTTCCAGTCCGTCGGTGAGTTATAGGCAACGGCCTCGGTGTCGCTCACAATTCGACACCTGGGGCAGATTTTCGATCTTACATCAACATCAAGTATACAATCTCCAATATGTTACCATAAACTATGCGGTGTTTTTGTATTCGGGGTTAGGAGTTTACTGGTGACAACACAGCGGGAATGGTCGAGTGTAGCAAACAAAGATAGCCTGTGCTGCACGTGACCTCAACGTTGGAAATTTCCCGCTCGGCGCGTTGAATTTGAGTGCGAGGACAGCTTCCAGGACCTCATCAACCTCAACCCAACGACAGGTCGCTCCAATCTCCGATATCCACGAGACGTCGCCCATACCAATAATTCAAGATGGCTGCTCTTATCAAGGCTGCGAATGCCAAGATCCGGTCAAACCCGGTATCTGACTACATTTGCTCGACCCGTACGTCTCTCAACCTTCCTGTCATGCTTTTTGCCTGAGCTCCGATACGTCTCCGAAAGCGCAATTTTGTGATATCTCGACCCAGCACTCAACCCCACGACTGCAATGCCCGTAGAAGACAATGCTGGTCATAGAAAAGAAGCGCAAGAAGCTGCTTCTATTTTGCGCATGTCAATTGGGTTGTGGGGGGTTGTGAATGTTGCTATCATGTATTTGGGATACGGCAAATTCGGGGCATCAATTTGGGAAGACAACGACTAACTCTCGATTCTTCCAGACTTCTGGGGTCCCGTCTCCAACTTTGGTATCCCTCTTGCGGCCATCATGGACACACAAAAGAGCCCTGAATTGTATGATAGATCCACGTTACCTTTTCTGCCAACTCACCACTAATTACTCCCTTCAGAATCTCGGGACAGATGACCGGTGCGCTCATCATCTACGCCGGAACCTTCATGCGTTACTCCCTGGCCGTCACACCCAAGAACTACCTTCTCTTCGCCTGTCATTTCGTCAACGCTGGTGCTCAGCTGACCCAAGGATACCGATACCTCAACTACCACTACTGGGGAGGAAAGGAGAATATGCCCAAGGAGCAGCTGGCACAAGCGGCCCAGGCTGCCAAGGGTAAGGTTGAGCAGGCCAAAGAGAAGGTCCAGAGCGCTGTCAGCAAATAAAGAGGATGCCAGACCGACGATCAATGGACGGATCGGTGTGTCGGACTGCATGCCGTCCATAATGGGAGTGTCCCTGGGTTGGAGCTCGGGGTTCGGAGATCGGCAGCAGCACACAGCTACTGCACAATAACTTTGTACCTTTACGATAATTTGTTCCCTCGATGATCTGGAATCGCACCCCAAGTTGGGGTACCTGTACTCGTGCCCGAAGAGGTACTAGAGGAGGAAGATCGCGTTTCGAGGACCTAGATCGATCAATATGGTTAGAGCAAAGAGATCATGCCTCCAAATGCCACATTAGAACGTCACGAGCGAGTGATGGTGAGAGATTGCTCCCCCGCAAAGCGGAGGTATAATGAACATTCCCTGAAACGCCTCCGAGATGCTTAATTCTCAGACAGTCCAGCTACGCCTGTCCTTGGCACTTACTGACTGTGCATACAGTCACTCGACTATATGCTGTGAACTGGGGTCATGACCTCTGTTGTTCCGTTCAGCTCGGGATGAATTGCTTCAGAGAAAAGACTGTATAACTAAGCCATTGACTTTCGAGACCCATGTATATGCGAGACTCCTTAGGAGTCTACCGCGTGTCACCTAGAAAGGGATAAGATAGTAGATATGAGCTGGGGATGGGCCCGGTTGGAAGCCGAATCTTGCATACAGAGTCCCGACTATTCTGGTGCCTGTGCCTGGCCTTCCCCCATCGGGTCCGTACAGTGGCGGATCAAGTCAAGGTGAAGGAGAAACTAGGGACTGCTAGCTGTCACCGATTAGCAACTTCAAGGCCAGGGTGTGTAGCTCGGTCTTCGTCCAGCCTTTGCCCGGGCGAGTTTGGTAACGTTCTGGTCGGCTTCTGTCCGTGAATGTGGAGATAAATTCATGGTGGGCCGGGGAGGCTCGCTGTCGTTACCAAACCATTGCGAGATCCGCGTTTTGCCTTTTCTAGCCGCTTCTCGGGTATTGAGTCGTGTCACTTCGAATACCTTATTTCATCCCACATGATCTGTATGACCTGCCGCGCTGCTTGGCGAAGAAGTTTCGAGTGGTTGCTGTATTATGGAGTGGTTGCTGGGCTGGCTTGACAAATGCTGGGTAAGTAATAGTGAGCGAGCTGGATAACA
Organism: Fusarium nurragi; assembly: GCA_012977755.1. Classification (NCBI taxonomy): domain Eukaryota; kingdom Fungi; phylum Ascomycota; class Sordariomycetes; order Hypocreales; family Nectriaceae; genus Fusarium; species Fusarium nurragi. The sequence continues at coordinate 15,306 of JAALXI010000059.1, forward strand.
TACCCGGTTTGTGGTGCAGTGTCTCATAACGCTGTGCGCTGCACGAGTATCTGAACATATTAAGGCAATCTAGTGTTGTCGGTGCTTAACTCATGAGTTTAAAGTATCGGCAAATCGCCTGCTATCATAGGCCCAAGACCAAATCTAACGACGTATTCGAACCAGCCCGGCATTTGTGAGGGGAAACGTCAGTGCTTCGAACATTTCGGCCGATCAAATTCATAGGTAAACACCATGTGCAGTGAATTGAATTTGAATTAAGAGATGTCTTCCTATTCGATTTCATTATTCAGCCCTACCCCAATTGGTCTTCTCAGCTTAACCAATTGTCACAACTTCACAAGTCACCTTTGCTATCAGAGGGGTACACCGAAGGCCGAGGTCGGAGCTAGCTCGCTTTCTTGAGAACGGCAAGGCAATCACATCTCACAGTTCACATGGGTCGAGAATAATTTGCCTGTCTGAGAAGAGGATCAGTGCAAGTGATATTTGTCGACAGTGGAGGCTCTTGATATGCAGAGTAGCAGCATGGATTGCGTATCCGTAGAGTCACAGAAATAACATGTCGAGAGCAGAACGGCCAGATACGCACCAATAAGAGTATCACTATTGGCACCAAAAACGCAATGTGCCGGTCTTCATCCACCGAGAGAGTGGTTAGGCAGGTCATGCCGCCGTCAAGGTAGCTGGGATGGTGTGGGTTTTGGCTCGATCCAAAATAGAGCCACAGTGCCGGCCTTTGACCTCCGTGGGGGTGAAATGCGGTGGGAATAAACGCCCGGCGAAGAAAAGAGATTGACTTCGAGAATCGATCAATCAAACGCAGCACTGGGGTACCTCTCTTTCGAATGAAGTACGTACGAGGATATGTAAAACATTGGGGCGACTGACCATTGTCCTTGGCGGACTGACATTCTCCTTTTGTGCTCTGTATCAAATATGACTTATCGTGGTCAGTAACCAGACGGGTGAATCACTCGCTATCCCCAGACACTCTTCTATTGGATGAAGTTTGATCAAGCGAAGTGCTTGTCATGAAATTGGAGTAATTGTCAAATAAATTAGACAATACAGCCTAAAACAAGACCATGATTAAACGGGGAGCGGCGAGGAGCGCAGTACTTCGGTACGTGATGTACCCCACACGTCCGTTATGTAGGAGCTTGGACTCGAGCCTGGGTCTGAAGCTCGGGGGCTGGATGAGCTTGAGATTGAGATTCGAGCTTGGCCAGCCAAAGTATGAAGTCAGGGTCCAGTCAATGGTGGGGGTAGGTAGATCCCTTGGTTAAGGTGTGCTGTGTTACGGTGGAAAGCGGTTGTGACACCAAAGACTCCAATCCCGAGACGCTGTGGAAAATGCGATGCAGCGGGAATGGACCTGCTGCGGCTCTGTTACAGTGCGTGGAAGTCGATGAACAGGGATCCAGGATAATATCACCAGATTGTGTGCATCGTCAAGATATCCTCGGCATTAAGGAAGGCCCAGTCTGATGCAAACGTGGATCCTCTGACTGGACTTCCCTTGGCCCATGACATGGCAACCCATAGGCAAGGCGAGAGATTGCTGTTTCTACGCCGGCGTCAGGCGGGTGGAACAACAACCCCTAGAGGTAAAGCTGCGGTGCGCGCAACCTCTAGAGGTAAGGTGCGCGCTGGTCGGTGTACGTGGACGAAACACAAAGAAGTGCAAAGGCACCTTCAGACCGGATTGTTGAGAAGAGGGCTTTTTCTTTTGCCGATAAGTTGAGTATGTTGAGGTGCGCGCTGGCGGAAATCTGGGATCGGCGGCTGTTGTTGATATTATGCGAAAGCTCGAGAGATGAATATAGAGATGTAGGCTGATAACTAGAGCTGATAATAAAAGCCCCGAGTTCGAGCCAAAATAATATCCTCAAGTCATGGAGGTAAAGCCAGCCACTATCAGAGAGCGTTGATTGGCCAATGGGTTGGGCTGAACAAAGATTTGTCGGTGCTATGAGTTGCGTCAACTCACTTTTTCCCTCTCGCTACTCGTTGCAAATATGTCCGAGAGCACCGGCCATTATCAAAGTCCATTATGAACAGTGATTGCGTATTTCATAACTGTGTTTCGAAGCACCGGCACCTGCAGGGCTTGGTGTCTGATAGGCGTTCTTCTGAGTTTATTCCTAACACTATAGATACCACAAATAGATCTTGTTGTGCTATCATGGCCGTCGTGACGAAGACTTGTGTGTGAATCTGTGACCAATGTTGCATGTCGATACACATGGTGTACCACCATCTTCCACGCACATTCATGTCGAGTCTTCCGGGATCTATCCCACCAGCCTGGGCCGCTGTTGCTCATAGCTGCCCTTCTGCCGTCGTTGCTTCTCCCATTGCCTCTATCGCTGGTAACCCCCATCGCACACTGCAGCTGGCGGTATCATCACGACCGGGCCGGTCAACAGCATCTATGAAATTCCGTCCATAGATCCGTAAATGTCAGATGAATTCCTCCAGGGTGCAATTGCATCTCATCGAGCGGGAAAGTAACCGCCGCTCACCTGTACGCCATAAAAGCATGGGTGTAGAGAATTGGACTGGGTTGGCGAGGTACCGCGGTACGGTAGCTGGATGGGCAAGCCAAGTTCCACTCCTCTCAGCCTTTAGTTGGAAACCGCCTGGAGGCTGCTGGTCTTGGAGAAAACCGCGCTTCTATTTCTTCTCGTAATGTCCTGGAGGTACGACGTACGTCTCCAAGGCCGAAACAGATCCGTTGGAGTCATAGTTTGTTTATGAGTGGGATGCTCTAATTGTATTGGAACGTTATGATGGGATCGATGGAGTGGGAGAGCTCCGCCTGCACCGCCGTGAAGGTACGATAGGTACCTACCTGCCCGTTTTTTTAGGACGGGATGCGCCTTCTTTCTCCAACCTGCACGCCCCTCGCCGTCCGCTTCTCAATCCCCACGCCCTTCCGTTCCAGATAGCTCTTCCCCCCCCGCAGGCCGGATGTATCACCGACCACGCTTGGGGTTTACAGTGCTCTAGGTACAAAATCCCCTCGTCCGCCTGCCTCTTCCTTCCCTTCGATTCTCCCTCTTCTAACCTCTAGCTTTCTCCATCGCTATTAAGTACACCTTTTGCCTACGATTCTCTGCGCTACTGGGTGATATCGCAGCCATTCATGAGCTGGAAGAGCTGTCCTGGTATCTCCTCCATACCGACAAGCGTGCTCGTTACCCCACCACTACAGGTCTAGAGAACCCCGCCATTGAGCTCTCGATAAAGCTCCCCTTTGCCAGAGCCTCCCGTCCTCGCGCTCTTCAACTTCTTCAAGCAACTGAAGTCGTCGTCTCGTTGACGCAAATAGCCAAAGATGGCTGCCATCGCTCCTCAGCAACCGCTCACATTCAATGATGTCTTTGAGGAGGAAGATATCGAAGAGCCTAAGGAGGCCAACTCGGTCCACCACATCCGCGCCAACTCTAGCATCATGCATGTGAAGAAGATTCTTGGTGAGTAGCTATCGTGCTCCTTGTAGCCACTGGTGACCTATCTGGGTGTCCCAATGACCTTCATTGTTTATCGTGAGGACCCGAGCTGACTTCTGTTACTTTTTGACAGTCGCCAACCGTGGTGAAATTCGTAAGTCAAACAATCTCATCCCATGTTAAAGACCAGCTAACACGTGAATAGCCATTCGTGTATGACCTCCTATTCCTTCTGACCGACCGTTCATTTTAGCCACTGGAAAGCTGACACAATTACTTGGTGATAGATTTTCAGAACTGTAAGTTTTAACCTTTGGTTTCAGCTGGCCCATGGATCTGAAATCGGGCGCTAATAATTTGCAGGCTCACGAGCTTTCACTGCACACTGTTGCAGTCTTCAGGTATCTCTCACTTGAAAACACGGCCCCGACTGCAATAGTTCAACATCTAATTCGCACAGTTATGAGGATCGGTTGAGCATGCATCGACAAAGTACGCGACCAATCATGCCCTTGAGGATTTTCTTTGCTGACCATGTTCTTCAGAGGCCGATGAAGCCTACGTCATTGGCAAGCGTGGACAGTACACCCCTGTTGGCGCCTATCTGGCTGGTGAGGAGATTATCAAAATCGCTGTCGAGCACAACGTGCAAATGATTCACCCTGGTAAGTTTATGTTCGGTATACGGCATCCCTAAAGCTAACTTAGCTCCCAGGTTACGGTTTCCTCTCCGAAAACGCCGAGTTTGCCCGCAACGTCGAGAAGGCTGGTCTGATCGTGAGTTCAAGGTGCCCCATCGCTCCCGTTCCGTCCGTGCACTAACCCCGGACCAGTTCGTCGGCCCTTCCCCCGAGGTCATTGACTCTCTCGGTGACAAGGTCTCTGCCCGAAAGCTCGCCAACGCTGCCAACGTCCCTGTTGTGCCTGGTACCCCTGGTGCTGTCGCAAAGTTTGAGGATGTCAAGGAGTTTACCGACAAGTATGGCTTCCCCATCATCATCAAGGCTGCCTTCGGAGGAGGTGGTCGTGGTATGCGAGTAGTCCGCGAGCAAGAGAATCTTCAGGAGTCCTTCGAGCGTGCCACCTCTGAGGCCAAGACTGCCTTCGGCAACGGAACTGTCTTCGTCGAGCGTTTCCTCGACAAGCCCAAGCACATTGAAGTTCAGCTTCTTGGTGACAACCACGGTAACATTGTCCACTTGTACGAGCGTGACTGCTCCGTTCAGCGAAGACACCAAAAGGTTGTTGAGATCGCCCCTGCGAAGGATCTCCCCTCCGACGTCCGCGACAACATTCTCGCCGACGCTGTCAGACTGGCCAAGACTGCTGGTTACCGCAATGCAGGTACTGCGGAGTTTCTGGTCGACCAGCAGAACCGCTACTATTTTATCGAGATCAACCCTCGTATTCAGGTCGAGCACACGATCACTGAGGAGATCACTGGTATCGATATCGTTGCCGCCCAGATTCAGATCGCTGCTGGTGCCACACTGAACCAGCTTGGTCTTACTCAGGATCGCATCTCTACCCGTGGTTTTGCTATCCAGTGCCGTATCACAACCGAGGATCCTGCCAAGGGTTTCTCCCCTGACACCGGAAAGATCGAAGTGTACCGATCTTCTGGTGGTAATGGCGTCCGCCTCGACACTGGTAACGGTTTCGCCGGTGCTGTCATTACTCCCCACTACGATTCTATGCTCACAAAGTGTACATGCCATGGTTCCACCTACGAAATTGCTCGCAGAAAGGTCCTCCGATCTTTGATCGAGTTCCGTATCCGAGGTGTTCGAACCAACATTCCTTTCCTGGCTTCTCTTCTTACCCACCCTACCTTTATCGATGGAAACTGCTGGACCACTTTCATCGACGATACCCCCCAGCTCTTCGATCTTGTTGGCAGCCAGAACCGTGCTCAGAAGCTCCTTGCCTACCTTGGCGACGTTGCCGTCAACGGTAGCAGCATCAAGGGCCAAATCGGCGAGCCCAAATTCAAGGGCGAGATCCAGGTCCCTGAGCTCATCAACTCTGCCGGAGAGAAGGTTGATGTTTCTCAGCCCTGCACCAAGGGATGGCGAAACATCATCCTCGAGCAAGGCCCCAAGGCTTTTGCTAAGGCCGTCCGCGAGTACAAGGGTACTCTTCTCATGGACACAACTTGGAGAGATGCCCATCAATCACTTCTGGCTACTCGTGTCCGTACCGTTGACTTGCTCGGCATTGCCAAGGAGACTAGCCATGCTCTCTCTAACCTGTACTCTCTTGAGTGTTGGGGTGGTGCCACCTTTGATGTCGCTATGCGATTCCTCTACGAGGATCCTTGGGACAGACTCCGCAAGATGCGAAAGCTTGTTCCCAACATTCCCTTCCAGATGCTGCTCCGTGGTGCCAACGGTGTTGCCTACTCTTCCCTTCCAGATAACGCCATCGACCACTTTGTGGACCAGGCCAAGAAGAACGGCGTGGATATCTTCCGTGTATTTGATGCCCTGAACGACATCGATCAGCTTGAAGTTGGTATCAAGGCCGTTCAGAAGGCGGGAGGTGTTTGCGAGGGTGTTTGTGCATATTCCGGAGACAGTAAGTCCTCCCATCTCTGAACTGGTGATACTTTTGCTAACTATTTCAACAGTGCTTGTGAGTATTTTTCCATTTCAACCTTCTTCCTTCCTCCCTTGGTTTTAGTTGAGCCTCCTCCTTCCCTTTATCACATTTATCTTGAATCATGTCGCTATCTTCTAACTAAACTTCACTCAGCGCCCTGGTAAGAAGTACAATCTTGAGTACTACCTCGACCTTGTCGACAAGCTTGTCAAGCTTGACATTGATGTCCTGGGTATCAAGGATATGGCCGGCGTTTTAAAACCTCACGCTGCCACGCTTTTGATCTCTTCTATCCGCAAGAAGTACCCAGACCTCCCTATCCATGTCCACACTCACGACTCTGCCGGTACCGGCGTGGCCTCTATGGTTGCTTGCGCCAAGGCCGGTGCTGACGCTGTCGATGCTGCCACCGACAGCCTGTCCGGAATGACCTCGCAGCCGAGCATTAACGCCATCATTGCTTCTCTTGAGGGAAGTGAGTGCGAACCCGGTCTCGACCCCAAGCTTGTCCGATCTCTCGACGTTTACTGGCAACAACTCCGCCTACTCTACTCTCCTTTCGAGGCACACCTTGCTGGTCCCGACCCCGAGGTCTACGAGCACGAGATTCCTGGTGGTCAATTAACCAACATGATGTTCCAGGCCTCTCAGTTGGGTCTCGGATCCCAGTGGCTCGAGACCAAGAAGGCCTACGAGCATGCCAACGAGCTTCTCGGTGACATCGTCAAGGTCACCCCTACTTCCAAGGTTGTTGGCGATCTTGCTCAGTTCATGGTTTCCAACGGCCTCTCTCCTGAAGATGTCAAGGCTAAGGCATCTCAACTCGACTTTCCTGGCTCCGTTCTGGAGTTCCTCGAGGGTCTGATGGGCCAGCCTTACGGCGGATTCCCTGAGCCTCTACGATCTGACGCTCTTCGCGGTCGACGCAAGCTCGACAAGCGACCCGGCCTGTTCCTCGACCCTATCGATTTTGTCAAGGTTAAGCGTGACCTTGGTAAGAAGTACGGCGCTCCAATCACTGAATGCGATGTCGCTTCATATGTAATGTACCCCAAGGTTTTTGAGGACTTCAAGAAGTTTGTTCAGCAATATGGAGATCTTTCCGTGCTGCCCACTCGATACTTCTTGTCTCGCCCCGAGATTGGTGAAGAGTTCAATGTCGAGCTCGAGAAGGGCAAAGTTCTGATTCTTAAGCTCTTGGCTGTCGGACCTCTGTCTGAGAACACTGGACAACGTGAGGTCTTCTTTGAAATGAACGGAGAGGTCCGACAGGTTACTGTTGTTGACAAGAAGGCTGCCGTTGAGAATATCAGTCGACCCAAGGTCGATGCTAACGACTCGAGCCAAGTCGGCGCGCCTATGTCTGGTGTTTTGGTTGAGCTCCGTGTCCATGATGGTTCTGAGGTCAAGAAGGGTGACCCCATTGCCATCCTGTCTGCTATGAAGATGGTAGGTTATTATCTTGGTATTATTCTGTGGTACAACTGACTAACTTTTACAGGAAATGAGTATATCTGCCCCACACTCTGGCAAAGTTTCAGGTCTTCAAGTTCGTGAGGGCGATTCAGTTGATGGATCTGATCTCATTTGCCGAATTGAGAAGGCTTAGAGATCGAAGATGAATACAAAGAAAACAAAAATGGGGTTTAATGATACTTTACGGATAACAGGGAGGGGTTGGCATGCGGAGACGACCTTTGAATAGTCTTTTGAACAGAACCATGAATACAATTACGAACCAAGTTGACCAAGCAATCCCAATCTATCATTGGAGATCTTGTTATGATGGTTCGGTACATACGCGTAGCATAGCGCAAATAGGAGCATCACTTCAACCCAGTCCTGAAGATATCCCCAGTATTTAGACCAGATATTAGCTTAAGCTAGTGCTATGTATTTCATAGATCATTGTAAGAGCAGGGACGATTTCATCCGTCCATAGGCCCTTGCGTTAACCTATTAATGCTTCTGAAGAGTCTAAAGCAAGCTATGGTCCTTAGCTTTCCACTATCCTCATCGTACATTCAACTTTCAATCGCAAGTGACGAGGACTTAATTCCTTTTGCTCGATGTATGACACTACCTCTGTTTGCGCTTGTGACACTGGGCAGGCGATGATCCTGAGGCATAGCTCGAGGAGTGTGTCTTGGAAGTAGATGAATCTCTAATAGTGATGGAAGGGTGCTCAACAGGTAAAGGCACATATAAATCTATTCTAGCCTGTAATGAATTGCGTGTCCCGAGTTGGTCTGTGTTTTAAGTTACTTTTCGTTACCACGTTGAATTAAGTACCGAGTCCACAACAGCATTACAAAAATCGGACCGGCACTTGATGTGGAATGTGTGGGGCCGGATCTCGGAGGAGTGGGGCGTGACTTTGCGGGGGTGGAGAGTATGCAAAGAAGTTCGGGGTACTCTCGGGCTTTTCGAGCTGTTGAAAAGGATAATAGGCGCGCTTTGAGAATAGCGATGGATGTGGAGGTCAGCTCCACATTGTGTCAAATCCTGCAGTAGCATGGAGATCTGACTTACCGCATTCACGGGAAAGCCGGGATCACGCTCCGCGTTGGGTGGAAGTTACTATGAACTGTTCAGCCCGTCTTAGTATTGGTGGTTTGGGGACGAACGAAGGTTTGTGGGAAACCAGTCCTCATACTATACAATACCTCACCTCGTACGGCTTCTTATAGACACATAACTCTTGCGTCACATCTTCTTATTATGGTACAATCATGTTTTACTGTAAAATTCAGAATCGCCTTTTCTCCTAAATTAACGAGCTCCCCACCACAATCTTACTCACGCTTCGGCACTGCGGGGAAACCTAGTCAGGGAAGCAGGGCGAGAGACTAGGGTTACATGCAGCTTCGACAGGACCTGGATATTGTAGTGCAGAGATACTTCTTCCAGTGTAGTTTGGTCATGTGCATCGAAATCGGATGGACTCGGATGGAAGATGCTGTCCGAAAGAATCGTGGCGAGTTGTACGATTGAGAGTCAACTCAGGATAACTTGGGAGAGCTAGCTATGGAGTCTTTCATGTAATGACGTGAGTAAGAGGTGAAGCCAACGAGTTACAGCAACGACCAGCGAACGCGAAGTGCAAGCTACCATTCAGATGAGGAATAGGACAAAGAGGCTCACTGGGCGTCCCAATGACAGCGTGGTCTTGAATACTCCCCATGTCCGTAGGTGATGGTAACAGGTAATTCCCCCCGTCCGGGACACACATGGAAAATTTGACCCAATGTTGTTGTCCAATATTCGCCGCTTAATGGAATGTAACGCAGCCTTGGACAACCCTCTCTGGCATTTCTGGGTAAATGAGGTAAAGACCTTCGCCCACCATTACACTTTGCGGTGCAGCATCGGATAAGAGCGATGATCAATTTGTACAAAAAGGATATCCCACGCCCGATCGATCCCGAAGTTTGCGATAAGATTGTGCGTGGTGATATGTGAGAAAAGCGGTGAGATTTCGTCTCTTCCAAACAATTAATTGAGCAGACATGGCTTTTTGAGCTCGTGACTTTGATGTCCTTTATTAGCCCAAGTGTGGGGGAGACGTCACTAAACTAAACCCCAGGATCTTGCAAGAGACAAGATCCCACTGCATCCGGGGGAGACCGGCAGGCCTGGAGCTCTGGGCCTCCGGGAGCTCGGATCTGGCCAATGAAGATCCTTGTTATGGTGAAGGTGGTGTTTTGCTTCACTAATTCTTGTTTCTCAGCAAAACATTGGAAAGGCTTTGATCTGTGTCTACCTTGATTTGCACCTGAAGATGGTTGTATCTTGTGACACTTTTCAAGAGTAATTGATGGGTAAAGTAGACAACGTCTCATAACTGTACCTACGTAGTATCCTACTGAGTTTTGCTTAAAAGACCACCCTGAAAGCAAAGCTGTATCACAGCTTGGCTCATCGTTTTGTCCCCCACAATCAAGTCAGGCCGGGGCCCGCCTAAAGTTTTGCCCCAGGCGCCGCTGTGCTGGGATAAGGAAGGTGGAGGCGGATGGGTGGATCTGCAGCTGCCTGCCCACCCACCGCAAGCCAGAGCCAAAGCCAAAAAGCCAAAGCAAGGCCAGGTCAAAAACACCTTCCCCTCCATCCTTCTGACCTCATCTTTACACAACTCTCTCCCTGTGGCAGACCTGAATATCTTCCTTCGATTTCACATGAGCTCGATAGGAAGCAACCTGAACAACGACTTCTATCTCCGTCACCTCCTCTAGCAGACATAAATCAACATATTTCACCATAAGCAATGGAGAGCCTTCAACTATCCCAGGTCCTCGCCGACCTCAGCAATCTCGGTGCCGCTGTACGTCTCCACGATGAATAACCCTCGCGCATGGCTTGTCTGCTCTGCTATTCTCTCCCATGATCTCTGATCAAGACTAACGTATCTCGTGTGTCCAGGATTCAGGAGCCGCAGAGGCCATCGTCAGCGCCAATAGTCCCTCCCACTCTAGTTACACTCAAGCCGATGCAACTGCCACCGCAACTGCCCCAACCTCAAGTCCTGCTACCCACAGCCAGAAACGTCCCACAGGCGTACAGCGCCATTGGTCTTCAGAGAAGTTCGACAAGTTCGGCCGCCGTATTCTTTCCCCCGGCTCCCACTCTGGTTCAGCCGCAAACTCTGGTCCTGGTACCCCTCGCCGCGGCGAATCTGATGTAAGGCACCCCCGCGAACCGTCGCCTTCCTGGCGAAGTTGGGACTTGGGTACTGACAGGGTTGTTATCTAGTTTGAAGAAGATTTGGAGAGGGCAAGCACGCTCATGCAGCTATACGACATTCGCTCCAAAATTAAGCAGCAGGATAACAGCAGTCTGCTCAAGGCCCGCGAGAAGGTCAATGCGATAGCAGCGCGACAGCAAGCTCAGCAGGCAGCGGAGCGCAATATGAAGGCAGCCGACGAGCTTCGGCGACAACGTTACTCTTTCCCGAGAGCTGGCCTCTAAATCGAATGACCCTTACGACTTCACTATACCAACTTACGATGGACTACGGGCTTGTTCTGAAAATCATGGGGCGCTGGGGAATATATGTTTTGTTACTTTCATTGGATGACTTCGTTTGACGGCGTTGGGATACAAAAGTAACATGCCGTCGGGGTCAAAGGGCAGCGTTTGGAGTTACAGCGGGAAACGGACTGCCGTTGACCTATGATAACACGCTTGGATAATAGAGGCGGGTTTTGTTTTCTTTCTTTCTTTTTCTTGCAATAAGGGAAAACGTGAGGATACTAAGGAGTGTATTCAATGAGATAATGCAGCGATTGATTTACCTCTTTGCAGAACCGGAGCTTCAGACCACAACGCAGAGAAGCTTTGATCACTTGGCAGACTATAGCAGTGTCACAACTGCTGCGTGGTGATGTCGAGACTCTTGAGCGTCGAAGCATCGGATATATACCATGTTATTAGCAATTGGCCTAATTCCTACATGTTCTTGATTAGACCCAGATTTGTTTACTATTCTTACGCGGTTGAGAGCGCGCTAATAAAAGCCTCCAATATGAACATGTCAAGCGATTGTGCAGATTCTAACATTTTAGTACTATCTATTTGGAATACTTGTAAAGAGTCCAAAATGATCATGCAGGTACTTTATAAACAGCTGATATGACGTTCTGACGTTCTGACGTTCTAGAATATGGTTCATTAAGCAGATCTGCCGTGGACACGAGGTATTGCGGATGGAATAGCTGGGGGTGGAACCATGATCATTTGTCGTCATCCACCTAACTTCGCCACACCAACGACGAAGCTCTATGTAAGTGTGGGTATGAACGGAATGAGGCTCAGCAGGCTAGGATAGGTGATGATCTCGGTGTTAACTTGCCGGTGAAGCGAAAGCGAAAAGGCTCATTGACTCAGTCAGCAGAGAATAGCTAATGATTTGGGAAATGATTGATACGCAAGAATACGGGATACGCTGCGTATTGATGACGACCAGACTCCCGCGAAACCTGTATAATCGTCCTTGGACATGCCAAGCATCCGACTGTTGCTGTGTCTTGTGCACAGCCACCACCACGCAACAGCATTAAACCTCGTCGAGAGCCAAGAAGACGAAAGTGGAAACGCTCAGACAACGGGACTCAGGCTTGTGACCGCGCTTTTGCTAGGCCAAGTCGTCGTATGTGGGGTTTTCAACAGGCTTGGCTGATATCTTCGAGGCGTCAGGTCAGATACAAAGACAGGCTGCCCTCCCACACTGGACTTGCTTGTCCTCCCACTTCTATCGTTTTGTGTAGTCCCGTCCTTTTACACTTATCGACGGACTGGGCTTTATTTGTCAATCACCTATTGTTGCAGAAACCTAAGCACAACCTATTTCACCACCGAGACGTCACCTACTGCTCGTCGCACCATCACACACTCTACGTCATAGCCAAGCGATTCAGCGCCGCAAACCAAGACAAGGAGACAAAACAGAGTTTGTTAATTTGAACGCTCTTCAACTCTATTCTCTCACATCTGTCGCGTCGTCGATAAACAACTTCGCGTCAACACATCTTCGCAAACTGCAACAATGGCGCCCACTGAGGTTGGAGAGAAGTTTGCGCGCGCCTACTACAATTGTAGCTATGGCTACACCTACAATGGCCGCTACTGCACGCGCAACAATTGGTCCTACTGGGGACGCTGGGTACTAGCCGGCATTGTCGTTTTCTTCTTCCTAATCTTTTTCTTGTGCTGTCTGTGAGTATTGATCACCTCTGTGCCATCGCATGTACCTGGAACGTCGCTAACATCCCCAAGCGTTTCTCGCCGTCGCAAGAGCCGTGGCGCCAAGCCCGTATACGGCACAGGTTGGATGGCCGGCAAGCCCTGGGGCAACAACAACAACAACCACCAGATGTACAACTACGGCAACCAAGGCGCTCAACAGGGAGGTTACCAGGCGAACAACGGCGGCTACGGTGCGCCTCCTCCCCCTCCCGCGTATGGCCAGCAGCAGCAGCCTCAGTACACGGGCACGACATTCAACACCAACGACGGTTACTACGGCCAGAACCAGTACGCCGGCGTCCAGCCTCCCCAGGGCACATATCAGCGCGACGGCGGCTACTCAGCCCCCGCTGGTCCTCCTCCTGGCAAGTAAAGCAAGGCAAAGGATGGATATGTATGTGCACGCGAATGTGAAATGGTTATTAAAACACGGCCGATATGGAAAGGATACCACTGATTGAGGCGTTTTGGGAGCTCGATTTGCAATGGTTGACTTTTGTGTCAAGATGTATGATGCATAATAGTCCTTGTTTCCCACGAGCAAGGCAGTTCTTTGGGTGGGTTATGAGAACTACCTTTTCTTAATGCAACTTTAGTCTCTTCCTAGTAAATAATCACTAGATTATCCGACCTGTTCTTAGCATTTGCCTGTGATTATGAGATGCAAACAACTGATGATGCCAAGGTGTCCTTCCTACCGTGGCTTTGTCCCGAGATGTTGAAACCTTACGACTGTATTTCATGCTATAGTTGATCCTTGGTATAATTCAACCATAACAAGACTTGTTATCTGCACGTATCTACAAGTGAAACAGAGACCACAAGAAGCCAAAGAGCTTTTTCATCCGGTTGCGTTTTCAACAATGACTTCAATAATCATTTAGTAGAAACATTGGCGCCATAACCGCTGGTGCGCACGAACCTGCATGGAACATACGCCGAGCACCATTTGCTACGAGTTCAAAATATGGGCTTCGTGGTGGTAGTGAGTGACGATCTGACGATCTGAATATCTCAATGGTCGATGGAATTATGCCGAGGTCATCAGGCTGTTTAGGCAGCGCCTCGCACATCGTAATTATAATAAAAGGAACCCAAGCCTTGGCTCTTTACGCCTGTAGACCTATACACGCCAAGTCCAAGTCCAAGTCCCAAATGCCTGGATTGCATATGACATATGCCATGCATGAGAGCCCGTCTAGGAAGGCAAGTCAATAAGGGTCCTCTCGCAGCTAACCACCAAAACTGTACATCCTCCTATGGCCATCGGAATTTAATTATTGAATGACGAAATCTTTCAAACCCGTCGTCTTCCACTCAAACTCTGCGACAGGATCGTCCGGCAATCGAAACGACCCTGTCATTTCGGAAATGGATGACCCTGGTACCTGCGTGGCCCGCATCAAAGCCCAGGGTGAGCTTCTGACAGCAGTCGTTAACAACTGAGCTTTTATCGCGCATACAAAGTCGACAAAGCAAGATTCGAGGTTGTTTGTTTGGAGAGCAAAGGGAGACTCGACAAGGCTGCCATATCTATGCCTGGAAGAATAAGAAGGTCTAGGTATGATTGAGGTAATAAAGACCATCCGGACATTGACTTTCCTATCTTGTTCCTCACAATTTCTCAAGGATGCTTGTGTCATTGTGGCCATTCTCTTCACAGCCTCCTTTGCGAATGTACAGTCACCCGATGTCGGTCCTGTAAAGGCCAGGGTCCACGTATTCAGCCATGAAATCATCGTCACCCTCTCAACTAGCCGTGTTGATTGTATTGAACTCGTATTTCCATGTTCAAAAGGAGTTCTTTTCAATTCAAAAGACTTTGTCTACACACTACAAACCGAGTTCGCCCCCATCAAGATCCATATTCGAGTTTCACAGTTTCAGAATCTCTTGCAGGGGGTTTCTTGGCGGCTCCTCTCCAAGGGGTGCGGTAAATTAGGACCACTAGCGGTCCCATTTTCCATCTTCCCCTGGATCATCCCCCGCCACTCGCGCATCTCTAGGCCCTCCAGCGGCTGGCGGACGCCTTGTAACCAATCCTTAACTTGTCCATCCCCACCTCACCCGTGTCTTCCTCTCTTCGCTCTTACACACCTCCAACCGTCACACACACCGTTGGCGATACGATATGGCTGCGCATTTTTCAGCCTCTCTTTAACCTTACTTAGGTTATCTACACTCTCTTGAATATACTGTACCGTTTCTCCATCACATTCTCTTCGACCGGTGCGAGCGCCGCTTCCTTTCTTCTCGTCAGCAATCTTCTCTTCCGCTAAACCGTCGTCATTCATTCCATCAACGACCCGCTTCAGTTACTCTCGAATTACGCGCTGAAAGAACAAACACGGCATACGTTGCTGTCTTAAATTCAATATTGTTTTGACTTTTTGGCCGTTTCTCGACCCACCTCTACAGAACTCAATTGAAGGATTATAGCGACTTGCTCAAGCGACAGGAGCATCATAACCGCGAATCGCAACTCCAATTTACCATACGATCTCTCCTCTATCAGTCTACTTGATCCCTCGGCATCGATTCCACTCACTACTAGCTTCTTCTATCTTAAAGCGTCACAAAAACCGACACAATGCCCTCCATCGACGAGGCTATGGCGCGGAGCCTCAAAGGCAGCGCCTGGGAAATTGTCAAGGACAAGTTCGCCCGGACTATTGTAGCCCATCTCTCACGACGAGACATGATCGCTGACGCCGCCCAATCAACCGATGATATTGCACAAAAATCGGAAGATTTTGCAACTGCTTTCTCGAGTTGGGACAACTGCATGAATGTGCTGTGGTGCAAGTGCGTATACCCCCTGTTAGTCGCAGGCTTCCCTTACTGACCCAGACCCAGGTGGCCAGTAATTGGTGTCATGATCATCGGAGGACTCATTATCTTCAGCATCGTGTGGTGCATCATCCGCTGTTGTTGCTGTGGTCTTTCGTGCTGCTGTAGCTGCTTCCAATGCCTCAAGTGCTGCGGTAACTGCTGCGGCGCCTGTGATCCTCCTCGTAGTGCTACGAAGCATCTCGACGACCCCTACGCTCCCCAAAGTCAACACCATGGATACCGGAGTGAGCCTCCGATGAATCCCTCAGCACCTCAATACGGAGTCACCAAGCCTGTTCGAAACGAACCACCTCAGTATGCAGAATTCGAAACCAGCAAAGGCCGGGATGACGATGCCCTGCCCGAAATGCCCAGCTGGGAGGGTGCCAATAACAAGAAGGTGGAAGTTCATACAGAGCCTGTTGAGATGGATACTCTGTCAAAGCCACCTCCTAGTCAGCAAAGCAGCATGATGGATGGAGTTTCGCCAAACAACTTGACTCCCTATGGACAGCCACACGGCAACTCAAGTGGCTACTTAGGCGCCGGCCAAGTTCCCGATCCCTACTCACCTCTCGACCAACAAGGCGGATACGGTTATCAGGCCCCTGGAATGAGTCAAGGCTATGGCGGTGCTCTTGCTGCCGCGCCCCTGCCACACGAGCGTCGTTCTCCAGCTTTGAACCACAATGGGTACGGCCATGACCAAGGACTTGAACAGGCTGCGGGCTATGGTCAGATGCAAGGTTACGGACAGACACAGGGGTACGGCCAAAACGCCTCGCCCCACGACTATGCAGCAAACTTTGGCGGATACCGAGGAACTCCTCCGCCGCGTCCTATCAGTCTCGTTAAACGAACTTCTATCCACCAAGATGAATTCGGCAGTTACGGACATCTTCCTCCTCGCCGATCTCCAGCTATTTCTGAAAACTACGGCTATGGGTCGCCTGTTCGTCAATCACCTGGCCCTCAAAACGATTTTGGCTACGCCCAGCCACCTCGCCAGTCTCCAGCTCCCATGAATAACTACCAGATACCTCCTCCGGGCCCCGAGGCTAACTACGGTTCTCGTCCTATACCCCAAAGGCAACACATGCCGGAATCTCAGTCACCCGTTCACCATAGCGCTGGTTTCGACTCGGGATTCGCGAGACCTCCTTCACCTCAGCAGTCGTATCCAGGCTTCAAGCCATACCAGCCGTAAATGTGATGAGAAGTTTATCATGAGACCTTTGAATTGAATGAAAGAAATGGCCCATGGCCCGTATTTGTCTGGATCTTTTCTGGATATAAGCAGTTGTTTCTTACATCTCGGTTTCGGGTTTATGCACTGGCGTTTCAAGGTGAGCCTTTGATTTGTATTTTTTCAGGAATTGGGTCTGGATGCTCTGGTTATTTTTTTGGGAGACTCAATGTTATATTTCTTGTCTTGGCACGAGATGCCTCCGAGGCGCTTTTTGGATCTAGATACACAAGTTTCTCTTATCATGAGGCAAACTGACGCAAAGCTTCATCGGAGTGGCGCGGTAGTTAGAATTGAGTTGTTCCATACAGTACACAATTACGAAGTATAGAGTGACATCTGCCTAAATAGAGGCTTTGGTGAAATTAAATTTAAAGTCGCTTCTAATCCCATAATGTAAACCCATCTGATAACGCCCAGGCCGCCGCTCATGCTGGGTGCCCGTCTTCCTCTGCTTTATGACACAAAGGACCCAAGCATGATCAAGATGCATATTCTTCCATCCACTGAGACGCCACGACTTGAAACAGGAAGATCGCTTGTAAAAGACCCATGCCACCAATATAAATCAAGAGTATCTAACAAAGAAATGCCTTGTAAAAGGCTGGTCCATCGCTTCTATTCCTTAGGATATAGCTCCGGGGGTACGTCTCGGGCGCTCGAACCACTTCCTGTGATCGTCCGGTCGTCGCCATCGCGTTCGGGATCGTACTCCTCCGATTCCCTGCCTTTGGTGGGACGCGCAGAACGCGAGGCGGGCTTAGCGGTCTCCTCGTCGGTCTCGCTATCGGTCTCGTGCTCCGAATCGACGAGTCTTACGCGCGAGGTTTCATCCTCGCTATCGTCGTACCTCCTACGCCGGCCTCCATCGTCAGAGTCGTTGGAGTGTGCGGTCTCGTAGTCGGTATCCTTCATTTTGATGAACGAGTCGATAATGTAGTACTGCAGGCCGTTCATGATGAGAGGGAAGATCATCATAACGAACGCAATCTGGAGCTTCTCATTGCCTTCTGTCCAGCCGAGAGCCCAATCGCCGGCGTTCGAGATCCAGGGCATCATAATGAAGATGATGAGGACGCAGACCTTCATTCCAAACAGGCCACAGAAGTAGATGACGGATTGTTTCAACCACCACCACACATTAGGTGGGCTACCATAATTTCCTGACTGGACGGACTCGGGAGGTTGGCCGATAGGTGTGAAGCGGACGAGGCCGGTCAGGATCTTGAGAAGAATGATAAGGATGGGGATACCGATTGTGGTCTGGCGGATCAAGTTAGTGTATGTTATACCGCGACAGAAAGAGTCTGGCACTTACATCAATGGCGAGGTTGAGGAGGTAGAAAGAGCACGGGTTCGGGGCATAGTTGTCGTCATCGGAACGCGTGGCGACGGTTGTTGCTGACGGATCGACTTGGACAGAGAAGCGGCCGCTTGTCAACATGGACATAAAGATATTGGCGATGTGAACGAGTACGGAACCAAAGACCTGCTTGGAGACGTCAAAGCACCAGATCTTGAGAGGTCGCTGAGGCCGTTCCCGCCACCGTTTATAGACGAGGGACAGCAGAGCCAGAGCACCCAGTGCGCCCTGGACAAGTAGCGCAAAAGAGCCCAGTAGCGAGCACTCTCCATTGGAATCGTCTTTGTAGGTTTGTGGTGGTGCGGCGGACGAGACGAATGTGGCTGTGGCTGTAGATGTAGCCAAAGACGCGGCTGAGGCGATGACTGAGGTAGCCATTGCGATGACGGTTGATGATGAAGCGAGTATCAAGGACGAAGCATCATCGACGGCGACTGATATAACTTCGAGGTTCGGCGGCGATTGCATGTGGGAGATAGAAATGCAGATGCAGGTTGGTTAATGAATATGATGTAGCTTGTCTCAGTAGAGAGTGAGGAGAAGTGGTGATGTTTCAGGACGGCAAAAGGGTCCGGTGGAGGCGAGGGAATGTGGCCCCTTGAGAAACAAAACTCTTACAAATTATGTTCAGAGCTGAAACTTGAATATATCTTGGTATTTAGTAATGGTAGTAAAAGAGAGACCAGAAAGAAGAGGAAGGAAGAGAAAGGGGGGAAAGTCAAAATCGATGCACTTGTGACTTAGTGATCATGAACATGCAGACATGGTAGGTACGTAGTCTAAGGTCAGTAGTCGCTGCCTCTTTTTGGATTGCATATTGCATCTTAAGTTGGTTGTTGTCGGTCTAGACTGAAGCGCTAGGCCTAAAGTCGATATAGACTCTCTAGCACAGCCACCAAATCCGTGGCTTGGCCCGTGTCTTCGGTTCAACTTAGCTCCGCGCAGAAACCTCAGGCAAAGCCTATCAGAAAGAGCCGCCCGCCAAACACCAAAAAAGTCCAATCCAATCGTCTCAAAGTCGACGACGACGACGGTTCAATTCAACGTCGACAGCTCTCCCTCCTAGGCCCGACCGTCGATTCTTCCCCCCAGACACAATGCTTCGACCGAGATTAAGGGTTCCTCGCCTGGCTTTTGGCCTCGGCATGCGCTCAACTGCCAATGCCCGCCGTTCAATCCATCATGTCCCCGAGCTGCCGCATGATTATTCCCAGGGCGTTCCCAACCTTATGAGCCCTGGAGGTTTCTCCATTGCTTGGTCCGAATACATGAAGCTTACAGTGGAGAAGCTGAATGCTTTGACTGTCGGTACGTGTACCATTGACGTCCTTGGAGAGCGATGAATAAACGCAATGCTTGTCGATTGGACATTCGACTCTATCCATACACCAATTCACCACTTACTAACACCCCAACTCTCAGGTACCGAGCTCGAGGATAAGGACACAAAGACCATCGCCCTCATGACAGCCCGCGAACCCAACCAGGCCCCCATCTTCAACTATGCCTCCATGGCGCACAACAACCACTTCTTCTTCCAGGGCATCTCCCCCGAAGGCACCCCCATGCCCGAGGCCCTCCGCAGCGAACTCGAGGCCTCCTTCTCCTCCATCGAGACCCTCCGTCGCGAATTTATCATCACCGCCTCCGCAATGTTCGGCCCTGGTTTCCTCTGGCTCGTCAAAGCCGGCCCCGGCGACTACCGCCTCCTCCCCACCTACCTCGCCGGCTCTCCCTACCCCGGCGCTCACTGGCGTGCCCAGTCCACCGACATGAACGCTGTCGGCAAGGACGGCTCTGCCCGCACCTTTATGAACAACCAGGCCTACGGCGCCAACAAGCGAAGCGGCGATCTTCCCCCAGGTGGTATCGAGCTTGAACCCCTTCTGTGCCTAAACACCTGGGAGCACGCGTGGCTACTGGATTGGGGTGTTGGCGCTGGTGGTCAGGGTGGAAAGGTTGCCTTTGCCGAGTCATGGTGGAAGCTCATTGACTGGGAGAAGGTGGCCCAGAAGTCGGGAGTGCTACGACCTGACTTCAAGTCGGCGTAGGGGTTGGAAAATATTAAATGAAGGCGTATGTAGACATGATGTACAGTGTACTGTTAGGGAAACGATGTCACGGCATTGATATAGAGACAACGAGGCGGAGGGAGAGCGAATTCTGTAAGATATTGTACTCTGCATATACAGGTGGGGAAATGTACCATTCTGCGTCAGACGCCTCATGGCCAGCGTTGTACTGTCAGGTTCTAGGTTGCGACGTGTAGTACAACTCGCGCCGACGCAGTGCACTGCTCTCTCGTCATATCAAAAAGGCCCACCCAGAAGTTCCTCCAATCCAATGTGGCTTCGAAGGTTGTGAACTGCTGTTCTACACAAGCAAGGACAAGCAGACGCACTACAAGAACACTCATGCTAAGGTCAACCAAGTCACATGGCCTTGTCCAGTAGTGGGCTGCCAGAGGGTGCTTGCACGTAAAGAAAATATGCTCAGGCACCTCGAGAAAACCCATCCGGAGCATGGTCATCTAGAATGTCCTATCCGTGGATGTGGTGAATTGTTTAGATCTGACCAGGATAGGGACGCACCCCTCAACGATACACATGCCGAGAGAATCATACCTTGCCGCCTTAAGGCCGAAGGATGTAATGCTTTCTTCCTTAATGTTACCAAAGAGCACACTCACTATTGCGCCGGCCATTGCGATCGAGAATTCTGCTGTCTAGCTCAAGGATGCAAAGAGACCTTTACCAACCCATCCCAGCGGCATCATCACATGAGGACCCGTCATGCAGGCGCCGACTTCTATCGATGCCCGGAACCCGGGTGCGATATGGCTTTCAACCAGCTCAAGGAGATGCAATCTCATTTTGAAGAAGTGCATGCTCCTAAGCCGATTTTTCGCTGCAGCTATGACGGCTGTCAAGAACAGTTACTAAGTCAGGGCTGTACACAATCCTACCAAATTACAGTGCTCATATGCAGACTGCAGTTCAGTGTACACATCTCATACAGCTCTTATTGGCAATTGCAGAACATTGTTCTTAACCAAGGACTCAGCAGACAAACATGCAAGGGGATACCTTCGGTTTATATGCTGTGTCCCACGCTGCAAGGATGCCGTAATGGGTCGAGCAAGAGATCGCTGGTCATTTCACAAGCATACACAGCAGCATCGACAATCGGGTCCAATCAGCATTCCGAAGCCTACGGAGATCGTTGTTTCCGCAAGATTTGCGGATGAGCATGACGAGGATGAAAGCGACCTTGTGCGAGTCACTTCCGCAGTTGAAACAGTCGAAGAGCAGAGGTGCTACTTGCTACAACGAAATCAGGAGCTCCTGAAAGGTGAGTCAGGACATCTGCAGTACATTTTTTAACGCCTATTCAAGGGGTTTAGCTTAAGATTTAGAGATATATTTTAGTACTTATGAGTTTTGCCTATATATCTCATAACATCTGCGTTTAGTCCAAACTATTCATTCTGGGAGTTGCTAAAGTGAAAAATGGATCACTAGGAAAGATCAGCAGGGTGTGTTCATTATGTTCTATATGTAATTCATATACTAGCTCAACAGCTCTGTTTTGAGACTGGCCAGAGGCTATTAGGACTGTTTAAAGTGTCCCCCAATGACTAATATCTGTCTGTATTGAGAGAGATTTTGTACCATAACAGCTGTGACCAGAGGAGTCGAGGTTCTCATATTTGCGGTGGCTTTTAGCCCACAAGCAATTCCTCTTAGCAGGGTGAGGGGTTGTTAGTGACCGCCTACCGTAATAGGGAAAGCTACCTCTGCGCCGAAGATCGGAGTGCGGCAGAATTCCTTTGCCATGACACACATCTTCTACGAGGCTATATATTTTTTTGAGCCCGTCCTTGTGTTCTACCTTTCTCAATAGACACGACTCTTTGGAGATATTAGCTTAGACTATGCTCCAAGGACACCTTCGCTACTAAGTGCCTTCTCAATCAGTATAAATCTTGCTATATCTACCGCCATGGGGCTTCCCAATCCCACCACCGACCTCGACTGGAGCGGTTACATCGGCGCCATCCACGAGATATTCCACAAGAATGCTTTGGAGAATCCCGATGCGCCGTGCGTCACGGAAACGGCCTCCTCCACCACGCCCGAGAGGAGATTCAACTACAAGCAGATTTATAAGGCGTCCAATATCTTGGCTAACCAGCTCCATGAAGCTGGCATCACCAATGGCGATGTCGTTATGATCTTTGCCTACCGTTCCGTCGAACTCGTCGTTGCTTTCATGGGAGCTCTTGCTGCAGGTGCCACCATCACTGTCTTAGATCCGGCGTACCCGCCTGCGAGGCAACAGATCTACCTTGAGGTCTCACAACCAAAGGCCCTGATTACGATTGGCCGAGCCAGGGACGAGAACGGCACTTTCGCGCCGCGTGTCCAGAAGTACATTGACGAGGAACTAGCTCTCAAGATACGAGTGCCCGAGCTACGGATGAGCGATGATGGCCACGTTACCGGTGGTGAGGTCGACGGAAAGGAGGTCTTTACCGACATTGAAAGCAAAGCATCAGCGCCTCCAGATGTTTTGGTGGGACCGGACTCACCAAGTATATTGAGTTTTACCAGTGGCACGACGTCTACACCCAAGTACGAGATCCAGCGACTCTGAAAGTCCGGACATTAGCTGACTATTTCCAGGGGCGTGTTGGGCAGACACTACAGCTTAGCCAAGTACTTCCCGTGGATGGCCAGAACTTTTAACTGGAGCTCGGACACAAAGTTCGCTTGTCTAAGGTAAAATCTATCAAACATGATTACTATCACAGCTGTGCTAACCCATTGATAGTGGTATTAGCCATGATCCTATCCAGCGAGACATTTTCAGTCCAATTTTCATGGGCGGGGAGCTAATTATCCCCGCTCGCGAGAACATCGCCCACGAAAGGTTAGCTGAGTGGTTCCGTGATTACAAGCCTAACGCGGTCCATTTGACACCCGCCATGGGCCAAATCTTGTGCGGCGGTGCCAAGGCAGAGTTCCCGTCGTTAAAATGGGTTCTCTACGTGGGGGATATTCTGACCAAGAAAGATTGCGCTGCGCTCCGCAAGCTGGCGCCCAACGCGGATATCTGCGCTGCATATGGTACCACCGAGACGAGCCGCAGCGTATCATACTACCACATCAAGAGCCACACCGAAGATCCGAATGCATTGGATAAGTTTGGAGATATTGTGCCTGCCGGAAAGGGCATCGAGAACGTTCAGCTCCTCGTAGTCAACCGGGAGGATCTGACCAAGCTTTGCGGTGTAGGTGAGGTCGGTGAGATCATGCTAAGATCGGCAGGATTAGCTGAGATACGTCTCCCCTTTGTATTCTGATGGAGTCCTGCTAATTTTCGACTTTACAAATATCTAAATGACCCGGAGAAATCCAAGGAGAAATTCCTTGACAGCTGGTTCGTCGACAACCAGAAGTGGGTTGAGGCCGATAACAAAGTTGCCGATCACGCCAACGAGCCCTGGAGAAAGTATTACGAAGGCCCACGAGACAGGATCTACAGGACTGGCGATTTGGGCTATTATTTGGACGATTCTGGTAATTGCGCAATTACAGGCAGAGCTGATGATCAGGTCAAAGTACGGGGTTTCCGGGTCGAACTCAATGAGATCGATAGCAACTTGAGAGGACACCATTTGGTTCGCGAGTGCAAGACGCTGCTTCGAAGAGATCGGAACGAAGAGCCAACACTAGTCAGCTACATTGTGCCTGACGACCAAGAGTGGCTCAAGTGGCTGACAGAACACAGCCTGGATGACACTGAGGAGCAAGGTATAGAGATCGGACCCGTCGTCGTGTATTCCAAGCGCTACCGGCCAATGCAAACGGAGATTCGGGATCATCTCAAGTCTCGTTTGCCAGTTCACGCTGTCCCGACTTATTTTATCTTCCTGAAGAAGATGCCTTTGAACCCCAACGGCAAGATTGATGGCCCAAACCTGCCCTTCCCGGATGCGGCCCTGATCTCGGAAGAGGCTTCAGAGGAGGATCTGAAGAGATGGGAAACACTCAGCAGCACCGAAAAGAAAGTGGCGGAGCAGTGGGCAACCCTGATCGCTGGTTTGAATGCCAAGACTCTGCAGCCCGAGTCTGACTTCTTCGAAAGCGGTGGGCACAGTCTGCTAGCCCAGCAGCTTCTTCTCAACACCCGCAAGAATCTAGGGGCCAACGTGTCCATCAGCTCACTGTACTCGGACTCATCCCTCAGGGGTCTTAGCACGCAGATTGACCGCCTGCGTGACGGCAAGGACGATTCGGGCGCGACAGAGGATGGCGAGGCTGTATATGCGCAGTCGCTCGACAAGCTGCTCGATAGCCTCGATGCCAAGTATCAAACGGCGGACCCTGCGGCACTCTCGCCGGCAGGCAAGACGACCGTCTTTGTGACTGGCGCCACGGGATTCCTGGGCTCTTACATCGTCAAGGACTTGCTTGAGCGTGAGAACGTACACGTGATTGCTCATGTACGTGGAACGAAGGGCGTCCCGGCCGCCCTTGAGCGGCTCCATAGGTCACTCCGCGGATACAATGTATGGCAGGATTCTTGGGCCCCCCGGCTCAGTGCAGTTATTGGAGATCTGACGCAGCCGCGTCTTGGACTTGACAACGACACATGGGAGATGCTTAGCGACACCGTCGATGTGGTTATCCATAACGGTGCCCTTGTCCACTGGGTAAAACAGTACAAGCATCTTGAGCGCAGCAATGTTCTATCCACATTGGATGCACTGCGGCTTTGTAACCAGGGCAAGCCGAAGCTGTTCTCATTCATCAGCTCAACAAGTGTTCTAGACACAGATCACTACATTAATCTGTCGCACAAGCAGACCAGCACTGGACAACACTCTGTCATGGAAGCAGATGATTTGATGGGTAGTCGCACCGGTCTCGGCACCGGATACGGCCAGTCCAAATGGGTGAGTAGCCTATACATGCCCCCTTTTCTGCGTAAGTAATATCCACTCTGACGGATCATAGGTATCGGAACAGCTCGTCCGCGAGGCTGGCAGACGCGGCCTCCTCGGATCCGTCGTCCGACCTGGCTATATTCTTGGAGACGCCGCGAGTGGTGTTTGCAACAACGACGACTTTCTCATCCGCATGCTCAAGGGGTGCATCCAACTGTCCAGCCGCCCGCATATTATCAACACAGTAAACGCTGTGCCTGTAGGCCACGTCTCTACCGTCGTCGTCGCAGCTAGCTTGAACCCCATCCCGGCTGAGACTGCAAACAGCACCAGCGGCAGCGGCGACATCGGTGTCCACGTTATCCACGTCACTGCCCACCCTCGCCTGCGCATGAATGAGTATCTCTCCATCCTGAGCTACTACGGGTACGATGTGCCTGAGGTGGATTATGACTACTGGAAGGCCCAGCTCAATACCTTTGTTTCCGCCGGTTCTATCCAGAAAGACGAGGAACAGAGCGCGCTCATGCCTCTTCTCCACATGGCAATGAATGACCTACCCACAACTACTCGTGCGCCGGAACTTGATGATCGCAATGCTGTTACTGTCCTTAAGGCTGATGCAGACCATTGGACAGGTATTGATGAGAGTGCTGGAGAGGGCATTGGTAGGGAAGCTGTTGGCCGCTTCTTAAGGTACCTCGCCGAAACCAATTTCCTGCCATGGCCAACTAGACGGGGTAGGGAGCTGCCGGCTATCAAGGCCAGTGTTGTTGAGGCGCAGGCGAAATGGGGTGTTGGAGGGCGTGGTGGTGTAGCGTGAGGAGAGGGAACGGGGACAAAAGTCAAGTTCTGGATGGTAGAAAACAAAAGTAAATAGTGGGCTAAGATGTCCAAGGTAAGACTTAAAAAGGGCACAAAAGCGGCATGGGATCATATCGGATCACAATACTACTTTAAAGCCTCTAATTTTCCCTCACTCAAATCACTCTTGTTAGATGATTCGCGATCAGTCCTATCCTTCTTATATATGTTGACCTGCTTACTGTACTAAGATCTAGGTGTCTATTGGCTGCACTTTTGGATATTATACAAGGCTGGGTCTAAAACTTGTGGAATAGGCGGCCTCGTATAAGTTTATCTACAGATGAAGAGTAAAAGGAGAAGAGTCTTGGTGTGTAGCAGCTTGTTCGCTAAGAAGACTGTGTAGCCTGATAAAGACGCGATTAAATCAAACACGCGTCTCCTGTGCCTTGATTTGGCCTACGAAAATAAACCACGACGACGTGGGCTACCCTGTTACCGCTGAACTAATGCAATTGCCCTCTTTCCTAACCGCCGACTAGATTGAGCAGGTTATGTGCGTCCAGTTATGGAGATCTAATTTAACCACTAGAGTACTATGGAAGCACTCGAGCATTACACGGGTTGTCGAGGCCACATTTGTGTATAAATTCATCATTTCATTTTCTTTTCCTATCCTATCCTATCCTATCCTAAGAAGCTAGCCTGAGCTACCTATATGAAGTAAAAAGCAACTAGCGCCAATTGGTATCTGCGTCGTCGTTCGTAAAAAAAAGAACCTTTGAGGGAGTGGGTTGTGTTTCTAGAGTCATGTGTCGATGGTATAAAGTAGACAGATTGTTCGTAACCAGGGAGGAGAAGCCAAGCAAGTAAAGAAAATATCCTATGCAAGAGCCCGATTCCCATAAAAGCATCGTTGCTCGTCTCGAGCTAACATTCATCCGCTGTGTAAGCATCTCGTGAGAGAGCCGCAAGCAAGTATCCGCGTAAGTGGTTGTCCGTTCTGGCATGTAAAAAGCATACAAAAGCACCAGTACATAAAAAAGACAAAAGCAAGCAAAACTGATCCCAGTGACCATAAAGCTATGGCAAACGGTCGAGGGTATCAGGTATAAGTCAACGCAGAGTAGAGTTTTGATAAGTGAGAGAGTCATAAGTGATAGAGCGATAGTGATAGTGATCGTGTGAGGTCGGATGAGATGGCTTAGATCATGTTGCCGTTAACACTGATCTCAAAGCCCTCCCCCTTCTGTCTCAAGGCCTTGGCAAGCATGAGCTCACGCATCCAGTCGATGCGATCATCTCGGTTCTTGACAGCAAAATGGTGTGTCTTGCCCGTGCCATTGACGCCTTCGACAGGAATGGCGCCGGCAGGTTGAATGTGACTCTCACGCTTGCGAAGTCGGGCAGTGTTCTTATCCTGTGGAATGAGCTGGAAAGCAAATGCTCCTACAGGATCACTCTTCTCACGACTGTGATTGCCACGAGAAAGGTGCATTGTCTTGAAGGCAGCAGTGAGCTTAGAAGAGGATGCGACACTCGAGCAGGCAATAGCATAGTCGTCAATATCCACATATTCAAGAGTGCGGTCCAACTCTTCAGCGTCCTTGTGCATGTTGAGGCGAGTGCCCTTGATAGTGAAGTAGCCATCCTGCCACTCATGTCGAAGCATCTTGGTCTTGCGCTTCTTCATGGGACCTTGGTGGCTGATGCCGTTGGCAGGATCAGCAGAGGGAGACTTGCCCTTGACACCAAGAGGTGTGATGGATGGTGCCAATGTTTTCTCAGAGCCGTTGAGCTGCCCACGAGAGAAGGGCAAGTTATCACGAGGAGGTGGCTGAAGGGGCTGCTGAGCTCGGGAGACTCGTGGCGACTTGGGTGAAGAGGATCCTTGGGCAGGGCGGCTGGAGAAAACGGGTTTGTTCTCCTCCAGAGCGGGCATCACAGGGAAAGATGGGCGGCGGGCTGAAGTGCGAGATTGGCAGCGAGGAGGGGAAACATTGTTGTTGGGGGACGTGCGGTAGTTCATGTCAGGGGGAACAGATTGAGAGAAGTCTCGGGCTACAGGGCCAATGGGTACAGCTGTGACAGGAACATCAAGCTCTGAGAAGGGGGTACCATGACGGAAGCTGTTCCTAGGTGTCATCTCCAGATCAGGAGATCGAGGGCTGGTCCTTTCCATCTGGTAAGGTACAAAGGTAGGTTGATGCTGCTGCTGGCGTTGATGTTGCTGCTGATGTTGCGCAAACGACTGATGCTGTACCTGCTTCTTCTGGGGAGGTGGAGGGACAGAGGAAGCACCCAGACGCGAAGGTGGAAGCTGAGGCTTTCCGGGGATAGCGAGCTTGGGCAGTCGACGGAGACCTTGGTGAGGAAGCTGAGCCTGAGCGTTTGGTACTCCATCAAAAGGAGGTGTAGGGGGCACCTCTTCACTGCAGTCTCCCAGGTGTTGGTGTTGGTGCTGAAAGCTGAGGAATTGTCTGACGTTGTCTTGAGGATCTCTTGCCTGAACGCCACGAAGAGATGCCTCGTAGAGGTACTGGAGGGGAGGCATACCAGGACCCATAACATCCGAGGATGCGACAACAGAAGGCACAGCATCCGACACAGGACGCACCTTGTTAGGGTCCAATGCCTTAGCTGTCTCCGGGTTACCAGCATCTCCGACCATGACCGTACCTGTGGCGTTGATATCCACATGAGGATATTCTTTCTTGAAGGCCCTGATGAGTTGCTGCTGCTTCCTGAACTTGGAGCAATTCTCCCCCTTGGAACATTGGTGAGGCTTTGGGATGACCTGTTCGATGCCGATGATAGATACCGACTCCATCGGGGTAATGTCATCACCGTTTGTCCTCGCCCGGGGCCTTCGCTTGCTGCTCTGGCGACGTCGAAGCCCATTGTCCTCCCCTCTTCGCGACTCTCTCGCAGCTTCCCTGCTTGGTACATCCTCAATTGGTGTTTCCGGCCGAGGTGATGCGGGTCGGCTGTCTCTCAATGCCTGGATCTGATGCCAGACCTTGGTCCTGATACCAAAAGATTGGATGTTGAGCTCCTTGAGGTCTTCAAACTTCAATGTGATCAAGATCGCGCCGCTGATATCGTTCTCCATAAACCGGTCTGCCACAGACAGCTCAACGCCAGCATTGAGCATAGCCTGCGCAACCATCTCGGTAGTCCATGATGCAAGAGTTGTGGTGTCGAGTTCCTCATCGGTGTACTGGAAGGGACCTGCCCGAGGTGGCGGCTGGGATGTCATAAGAAAGTCGGCAATGTTTCGTGGTCCCTTGGGGGTGATAGGCGATAATGTCAGAATGATGTCCTCTTCGGTGGGAGAGTATTGATCACTCGAGTTGCGAAACAGGTGTGGTCCTCGAGGACCTTCGACTTGCTTCGAGGAATATTCAAGTTGAACTTCTTGGCTTCTGCTCGACCTTGGTGTTGGAACCTCATCATAGGAAGAAACTGTTGTGAAACTAGGCTGTCCGGCCTGAAGAGATATAACGGTCAGTGCCTATCAGGACTTACATCCGTTTCCTGTTCAATATACATACCGATTGCAAACTTATGCGAGGCGAGTTGTCCTCCTCGTCGCTAATGATCTCATCTTCTTCCTCCCAGTCCGTGTCCACGAATTCCGTTGCTACTGAGATTGGTCGCTCTAGTAGTTGAGAGTCATTCTTAAGGCTGAAGAAGGTGTCGCGAGGTAGAGGCTGCTGTCGCATTTGTGAATACGTTAGGCGGTCTCCGCCTCGAAAAGACGTGTGCTCCTACAGGCCAGCATGTTAGTGATCTCCATCACACTCGCTTCTGGAGCACTCTCTTACCATTATGAGACTCGGGGCAGGGGATATCAAGAGGTTGATGCTACCAGGCACCAGATAGAGTTGGTGAGATGGGTTTTAACAACTGGTAACTGCTCAGTATTGCCGTTGCCGGCAGTTGCTTCTTTAGAACTCAGTGCTTACAAGCACGATCGAGAACACGCCGTGAAACAAAGAGAAACAGATAAAGGAAACATGAACCTCGTGGTGTCGAGGAGATAATACACAGGTCGCAAAACTTGGGAGGAGTGGACCAGGGGAGCGGGCGGGCGGCTATGGGATGTTATGTATGCACTATAGCTCGATGCTGGAGACTGAGGGAACCAGCATGAGCATGAGCATGAGCGGTCACGGAGGGGATGGGGACAAGAATAGACTTGAGCGAGTACCAAATGCAGTGTGTGGCCATGTTTCTAGGCCCTTGGGGTACTGTAGGCCAGTCCCTAGACCCTAGACCCTTGCACCCTGGTTTGTTCGGCGGGAGGAGAAAGAGGAGGGGGTGGGAGCGTAGATGCCAGGGTAAAGACAGGGTGCTGCGGCTTCATCACACCGGCACGGGACGCAGGAAGCGGAAAAGATGATAACCGTCAAACCAACAGCAGATCGTCCAACGGCTGCATTGCGCCTGCAAGCGATCTGAGAAAGCTGTGTTAGCAAAGATCCGAGGTTGAGGAACAAGAGGCCCCCTCCGCTGAGAAACATGCAGGGCGTCAAATTGTCAGTCTGAGCAGAGTGGCTGCGTCTCGCGTGCAAAAATGCACGCTCAGTCACGTTTCTCGACTCAGATCACGAATCAAAAGAGGTCTAGGGGCCTGGGGTCTTGATGATGATACTGAGAGAAAGAGCAACCCTGATCCTAGCTAGAGAAGCGTGGGGCGCCATGCCTCAAGCAGTCTGTGCTTGTCGATTGGCTCGAGCTGGCGCACGTTGCGACCCTGGCTATTGGGCTCCAGAACTGGAGATCCGTTAGTGCCACACCACTTGAGCGTTTAAGCGCCGGGAGCTTGCCTTGTGCTGAGTGAGGACGTACCACTCCCTACGACAAGGCCCGACGTCTGTCTTATCTATCAACTCGACGGATTGAGGTGATAATGGTGATAGAGATGGATGCCCTGGGCAACCCTCAGCATCAACATGATTAATCTGTTTTCTCCTGTCATCACATTTCTCAATTGGAATTTCATTTTATCTTCTCTCGCTCTGTCTTCTACAGGCTCTCTGCGTATCCGTACTCTAGTCTCCATATCCGTACTGCATGCTGCAATCTTCTCTGTGCAGTGACAGGGTTCACACGCACCATGCAGCTTCGGCATAAGAGCGGGAGACGAGCAGGCCCCATCATCTGCATGCGAAATCCTTAGAGAAACGAGAATAAACGGCGTGGGTCGCTATTCTCCTATACGATACACTGTATGGGGTCCTCGCATGCATTTGTCTTTCATCTTAGACATTGCCATGCGTTGGGATATGAGTTGTTGGCATTGCTGTTGTCGGCGACGTGGACATCTCGAGTATCATCTGATCCCTTGTTCAACGCATTATTCCCCTACGTGCTGTTGTGGGACGTAACACTATTGCGTTCCTGGCCATGAAGCTAGCCATGTGACTTGTGTGATAGAGCAGATGTGAATGTGTGTGAACGTGGAAGCTTGTGCGTCCTTGTACCCCGTAGTTGACGGCGCATTTGTTTCCGAACGAGGAAAGTTTACTCTTGCCTCGCATTCGTTCCATCCAGGAATAAGCTTTCAACGGTCATAACTCTTGCACTTTGCCCGGGAGGTTGGAAGCACTGTTTTGATGGCTCTTTGTTTGTGGGACCGGAAACCGTTACATCTGAAACTTTGTGTTCATTTTGACTCACACGCGGTGCATTAGCCTCAAAGTATCCGTATCTCGAAGCGATTTGGGAATTGAAGCTGCATAGCTCCAGCCCCATGCCCCAGCCTCCGCCACCTTTCTTGTACTCGGTGAACTAACTCCAATACCAATTGACGGCTCCCGCGATTAGACGTTGAATTGGCGAAAGGCGAGCAATGGTCCTTCGGGCACTGAGTCCCCCGAGCTAGGCCAGGTCTTGAAAAATCGACCGACACGCAGCAGAGAATTGGACAGATCGTACGTTCTCTCACGGTTCAGAGATGGTCTTTTCGCATTATTGCCGCGCCTCGTGTGTGCTCCTGGCGCCGTTAGAGGCCCCCAAAGGGTCCCTGGGTCCTCGAGGTTCTGGCCCCCACCAACGCTGTGAGGCCTTTCAGAGGGTACAAGAGCCCCTGTAGGGGTCCCTGTCATATTCTTACTCGGGCCACCACCTCCTACAACCTCGATTTCCCCTTCAGGCAGTGTGTTCAAGGACACCAATCCTGGCACTATGACACGCAAGAACCAATCATAGTGGTCAATGATCTTCTTATCAACGAATGAGAGGGCAAAAAATGCGCGGGCAGTCTAGTGGAACGGACCGTTTCTCCTCTTGGTTTATTGCCTCCAGCATGCCTATCCGCTATGATTTCCCATGCGGCAGAAGTCAGGCGGATCAGGGCGGCATCAGTTGGTTGGCTGTGATTTTGCCTTCCTTTGCCTCACCCACAATTCAACTATATTTCTTGGCTCCAGACTGGAATTTCGCCTCGTCAATGGTACTACGAGCATTGCTCATACTGGCGGTCAAGTATTCGTATCTTGTCTTGCTTGTCGTGTGACTCAAAGGGCCATAGCCACGCATGTTCACATGAACAAGTCAATTCGTCGTATGAAATAATTGTCGATCCTTCCAGCGATACCCCGGGGAGGCCGATAATAATTGACTGATAATGCTCCTCCCTTGTCGACAATTTTTTGCTGCACAGTGAAAATGAAACTGAGACTCAATGTGATTTTAGTGTATGCTAGGATCTCGAGTTTA
Source organism: Fusarium nurragi (assembly GCA_012977755.1). NCBI lineage: Eukaryota > Fungi > Ascomycota > Sordariomycetes > Hypocreales > Nectriaceae > Fusarium > Fusarium nurragi. The sequence goes on from JAALXI010000059.1 coordinate 48,029, forward strand.
CGCACTCTTGATCACACTGGGAATGGATTAGCCTCCTGTAGTTTGCTCGATATGTCTTGTGAATCAACGAGCAACCCTGGTTCATCCATCAGCTAAATCGGTGATATCTATCGAAAGGTAGCATATCCTTGCGTAAGGCAGGTAGAATTGAGGAGGTGACAGACGGCTCAGCAAGCCGAGGGTGAGTGGCTTCGGGGTGTGGTTGGGTGAAATGAAGCTCCAAAGTCGATTTTAATGTCGGATGAGAGCGATGTGCACTCATGGAGGTGTCGCTACGGTGATTGCCATGAATTGATGAGCAATGATACCCAAAGTAAGAAAAACGAATGCTTCTGTGCCTGGGCTGAGATGCCATGTAACGCGACATTGGTTCACTGCATTGCCGTGATAGAAAATGGAAGATCTGATGTTGCGGCGTCGAGGATGATGATTCTCCATCTAACACCTGCACGACAACAACCTACCACTTTCCTACAGCAATATTGGATAGCACCTACCAAGTAGACCAAGGTTACACTATGTGGGAAGTTGCAACGCACACGAGTTTCCAGCCATGCGGTCTAGGTTAGGCAAGTAGGTATATGCATATGATACTCTCACTTCTCGCGTTCATTCAGCTGTAGGGTAGTTCTACTAAAATTAACATGCTGAGTATCAATATTCTCGGCTACCGACAGCTTTGACTCGGGTTTCCTAGCACACGCCTTCATCTAATGGCAGCGAATTCCAGACCTTGACCATGTTTTCATCAACTCTGACAGCCTACAAACACCCGGTGTTCCGAACTGCTTCGCGTCGTAGCTGAAGCGTAGGCAATAACACAATGGCCCGAATTAACATGCCATCACAGGGTGGCCGTGGGATTTGAAGCCCATGATGGATAATTTCCTCTGCGACCCAATAGCCTTTGATATCCTCATCTGGCGTCACCGATTGGTCTTGCGTCCGTCAATCGCAATCCTGCGGGGGATTAACCGATCCCGCTCTGGGTAGCCTCCTCGTGAGGGTTCATTGTCTGTGCACGTTCACTTGTCACTCGATCCTTGCCACAACCCCTGTTAATGCCCAGCATTGAAATATTCCCCTTCTCAATCTTCTCTTCCACCAACTTACATACAGTAAGGATGTGACTGTGACAGCTGCTAAAAGCTTGATCCTTGACATGCTTCCAAGACAAGCAAACAAAGCACTCAGCCAAATCTTGCGCCAGTGCGGGCTAATGTCTCGCTCCCGCTTTGCTTCGCATGCCCGTTCAGCCTTCAGGTGAAGATGCCTTGCACTGAGGCATGGACCTTTGTCTTTTACGGCAGGACTCGTGTTGGCGGATTCTCACCGACTGTTCCGCCCGCCACATAGCTCATACCGGTGACGACGATAGCTGTCGTGAACGGTAAACCTCGGAGCTTTAAGACATTCATGCGGGCTGGTCAACGATGGCAATGTCTCACATAACCATCGTGGTGTCTCACTCTGAAGCTTGCCCTCTGAACAAAGCTAGATATCCAAGTGGATAGTTCCTCAAACTCGAAGGGCGGCCGACGGGAAAGGCTGGAAGCCGATGAATCACAGCACGTCTGCGGACAAAAGTGCTGGTTAGCAACACACAACGGGTAGCTGCTTAGCTTATTGGAATGCTTCACGACAAGGCTTGAATACAGGGAATCGAAGAATGATATTTTTACGACATGTCGCCGAGCTTGATATCGACTACGCATTGTTAACCCCGAAGAGCTAAGCCGAGGTTCCGTCGTTATTTACCATAGGGTCAGTAAATACTGTACCTACTGTACGGCAGTCGGAACGTCACATCTGAGCTCTCGGTTCTCATTTTTGTGATGCAACCCTCCCATCATCACATCACAGCATGCATGTGCTCTTCTGATCCTAGTCTGCGCCAATCCGGCCAACCCTTTGGATTTCTCTACACTCTCCACTTCTGTTTCCATCGCCATGCCTATCAACGGTTTCAACACACATCTAGATTTCCATTATCAACCAATGGGTTCACCAAAGCTCACTTCTGCAGAACCTCACATGATACCAGACTTATGCGACCTGCTCGACCTCTGTTGATGGCCTATGATTAATCGCTTAGGTCGCATTGTGGTCGAGCTTCTGGAGCTTTGAATGGATGCTTGGGTCATGTCTAGCTACAGACATTCCCCATCAGGATCAAGAGATATTCATGGGGGGCTGGGCGGGGAAAATGAGGGACAAAACCGTGATGTGAATGTGAGCAAAGGCAAAGCAAAAGTCCGCGCACACTCCACTGTGCCGCAGCAGCCTTACCATTTTAACAGGCTTTTCTGGCGACGCTTGGCACTCGACGGAGTCTTCTTCACCCATTGAAATATGGCTCAACAAGGGGCCTAGTCAGCTGTCGCCTCGATCTGCTCTACTAGCTTCAGCTTCCACTTGTTTTTGGTTGATCATGCCATCTTCATAACTTGTTTGCTGCTGTCCGTTTCTGGCGCAAATTCGCAGAAATTTCCCAACGCGGCTTCATCAACCAGGTAGCCAGGCTATCTATACAGTGCAGCATTTTTGAGGACCCTGGTTGTGCGTTTAACTTCCCGTCAAAGTTTGGACGCCGCGGCCCGCAAGGGACGAGATGCTGTATCCGCAGACCCGTCAACGGCCACGGCAAGGCCCACAAGCATTGTTGCGGCTATGTTGATTGCTCCAACTTACTTACACACCACCATCCTAGGCAGTCTAGACTAGACCGTCTAAAACGTTACATAACGGACACACCACACTTTTGACGGTCGACAACGGACAAAACTTTCCTCCGGTCGCATCCCATCGACATGATGAATCGCGTTGTGATGGAGGGTTAATAACGTCGAGTCTATCAAGCTGTGGCTGATCTGTGACATTCTGGGTCGGCCGCGGTTTGTGGTCTAAGTCAACAGGGTACCCAACTAGGAATGCTACGGACTCAGTGTTCAAGTTGGTGGCATGTCTGATTGAGATAATCAACAATAGACACGAACAGTTCAGGAGGTTTGAATGATGTCTTAAAAGTGCAGGCATTGAGTAGAAAGTTGGCCAAGAGCATTTGTTCCATAATTAGCCCAAATGGATAGGCATTTTGTTCCATAATTAGTCCAAATGCATAAGCATTTTGGTCGCATATGATCAGCATCATGGACCAAATCATGCCGGTATGGATGAGGGAATGCGGGCAAAATTAAAAATAGACGTTGGTGAAGATTGGGATGTGACGAGATGTGATGGGATCTGTTAGCGCTCGGGTGGTGTTGCGCCTGTCGAGCTAAACATGCTTAAGCGCCAGGCAGACAAGACTTTAACAATTTAGCCCGATTTCCATGGCCAAAAGAGAAAAGAGAGGGGCTAAATGTTTAAAATAGGAAATGCGTAGGATCGCATGACGGAGGGCCAAAGTCTCCGGCCTGGACGGACCCAGGACCCGAAGGTGTCATGAGGAGCTGATTTATTGAAGCAGGGATCAGGGAAGATACGGCATGAACAGACGACTAAGACGATGAACAACCGGAGTCGACCGGTAGTGTTTAAACCGGTAGCGAGCGGGGGACAATGACTCGCATTGGCGGGTGAGCTATTATATCCATGACTTGACTAAACTGGACCCGGAGTGGAAAGTTAACATTAGACGAACTTATTAGTGTGTTGAGATGTTGGAGATTAGATCAGGGCTAGGAGATTCGAATTTCTCAGAAGAATCGGTCCTTTCCACACAACTAATATTGATTCAATCGATAATGGTGCTGTAGGCTGCACTGAGTTGAGATAGCTCACATCCCGGGCATAGGAAGACCAGATGACATCCAAATTTAACAACCTAGATAGGCTAATGTACCTTGCCGGGTGCCAAAGGATATTCCTGCACTACTCGAATGCCTGCTTCATCTACAATTTGGTGGTGTAGTGGAGAGTCGACTTGGTTGGTAGATTTGGTGTTGAAGAGTAGTAGCGCTAGCTCAAGTTGGACCGCGGGTTTTAGGTGATCTGACTGTTGGTTCTGTGTGTCGATGTTGGTATGTACTGGCCCGCCGGGCAGCCTTCTCCACAAAGACAAGTACAATAGATAAGGTTGTTGATCTTGTAAGCTGCTTATGTTGCCACAAAAGCAGTCAGTAGTGGCATTCTTGTCCTTGACGTCTCACGCAAACTTGTCTCGGGGTCGATGCTTGGCCAAAGCATCATGGTTTTGGTTTTGCTGCCCGTGATTGCCCGTCATGGTCCGCTTATCACATCATTTTTCGAGACTCGACTCTAGGGACAAGCCTACAAGGCTCGAGCTTCCCCGCTCGGCTCGGTGTTTTGCTGATCACCTCGGGCAGGTCAAGGCAAGGCAAGGCAAGGTTAAGGGTCTTGAGCTAGGGTAGCCCCTGGAACGGTGCTAGAACAAGACGGCAGAGATTATCGTCTTCTGCTGTCTGATTCGCTGGAGCTGCAGAGCTCCCCTGTCGAGCCACCTGCGGCTCGGGGCCAATCCAGATCTGAGGCCGGGGTAGACGAGCGAAGATGCCAACATGTTCATGGTCTAGGGCATCCTCCTACCCCTGCTCCGCGGCAGACGCTCCTCATCGGTTGGTCCCGTCCCATAAGGCACTAATGTGCGTGTGTCACGTCCTCTGTCGAATCACGGACCAGAGACGCTCTTTTTCCAACGACACTACATGGTTCAGCAGACGGATCGTTTCCCACCGAGGCCACGGAAGTCACTGCGACCTAACTTCTGCCTCTACCTGGCGCCAGCAGAGACTTTCAGCCACTCGACAGCACGATAATCAATGGATAACGCACTGAACCATGCACGGTTCGGGTACGGCGCACAGCAGAAGACTGCGTACTGCGTACTGCGTACTGCGTACTGCGTGCTGCGTGCTGCGCTGCATGATTTTCCAGAGTCCCTTTTCATCTGTCGGTTCAGCTAAGCTACTGCCGTACAGTAGCAAATATCTAATGTTGTCTTACTCCAGGTTCATTCATGGCTCACATAGGCTGGTAAACGACTGCCCACTGAGCTAAGATGATGTTATCAAGACATGTCAATGCTCGCTGCAAACCCATTACTCAATCTTGACTCGCCCACTTCAATGCTCCAAGGGTTCTTTCGACGCTCGTGACCTCGAACTGCGGAATAACTTTGACGACCCACGATCAACCCCCGCGCTCCCAGACGTCACCGTCTTCAAACCCCGGTCCCCTAGCCCACAGCACATGTACCACCCAAACATGCTGGTATTCTTTCGAACTGGAGACGTGTTGTAGAGAGGAATTTGATACGCCATTCCTGGGGCTTCTCGACCCGGCTGCGGGCAGCCACTTGCAGGACATGCACCCACGAGGTCTTTTGCCGCTTGGCCAATCTCATGGTTGACCGCCTCTTTGACCATTCTATTCGTCAGAAACCATCTAGGTAATGTTCTCGTTACCGTCAGTCTATGTCCGTTGTGACTTAGAGCCCAACAAGTGCCAGCCGATCGTGGGCTGTCGTCAAGTTCCAAGCCTTGAAGCGTGCGCTATGACTCGCAAATCGTGAATTGCTCAACGGCCCATGGCCGCACTAGGTGCGACTGTTTAATGAACCCATCTCAAAATGCGACCGAATAAAGTTTGCAGGCCAGCACAGTACACGGCTCTGGAAGTTGAGCATGGAATGACCCTGCCCTATTTGCTGCCAGCCCGGCATGCTATGGACGGACCTTGATAGAGGATGCGAGCTAGCGATCTCATCCTTGTGCGACCTTTTGACCTTCCCCCCTCTTCCGGTGTACTTGCGCATATGCAAGTGCAATAGTCCGGTGAGCTTCTCTATCAGCATCTGCATGATAACCGTGGTTGGTGTTACTGTTGCTTAGTTTAGATACATATAACTTTCTGGAGCAACCCATACTGATCACGACACAGGTCCACTGCATAGAATCTTGATGCACGCTTGGTCTTTACGCACACTCTCTCATGAAAGTGTAAGTACCATATAGCAAGCCGGATATCAACCGTCTTCAGGCAGTTGGACTAGGCAAGTCAAGTTCAAGTGGAGGGCCTCAAATCAAGAAGTCAAAGCTCGCCGCCTCGCATATCCTCCCGTGAGGAGCTAGATCCGAACAGGGCTCCAACCCCCCTCTCGATGAGCTCCCCATGCAAGCAGAGTGGCTGCTCGCTATGTCCACGGACGAAGCAGATGGGCACATCATGCGCGACTTTCCTCTTTGAACTATGGAACCCCTGCTCGCCCTATCCTGTAGCCTGTCTTGTGCACATCTATTCCTAGAGTGGAGATCCGATGGGCACAGAGAGACCATCTTTTGACCGACTCTTCTCATTGGCTTCTCTAAGCGCAGTCGCTGGCTCTTGTGCCATGGCATGCTCGTCGTGCATGATGCAAAAATAGCAACACGATGATGGGAAGCCATCATCGAATCGACGGGTGAAGGGCCGTGAGAGAAGCGGCCAAAATATAAGGATTTAGCCCTCCAGCAGCCGCCCAAGAATTTGCCCTCTTTCTTCATCATTATTGTTTGTGTTCAGAGATCCCAAGTGTCGCCAAAGGCTCTCTTGATCCCCCTTCCTCTCTTACCGCCCTCCTCCAAACCCTTCTACTACACTACCCGATTATTTGTTTTTACAATATTCAGTTACAAGCAAGCCGGACTTGCTTTGGACCAGTCAATCATTACGCAATTTCCAACAGTTATTCGAAGCGAACGAACGAAAGGACGATACATTGTTGTTTGACACGTTGGCCTGGCTGCCACTTACACGAACAACACCACAAATCGCTTAGAGATCCATACTGATCCTGACCGATACAATAACGCTAATTTAATTTTCGACTTGTTGAAACGGACTTTACAACTCGGATTCGATATCCCCCCCCCTGGTCACGTTTGCTCAACGCCCAACCTCTTGGCTTTGATTGATCCTCAACCCAGCCAGACAAGCAAAAAAGACAAGACATTTTCTCCACACCGGGCTAGACTTGACCAGACATACGTACAGTGTGATTCTGGTCTCTGATCATACGGTGCCACTCCCCCCCTGGTAGATCACACACCCCTCCTGGTCCCCTAGCACCCCAATACTCTACCGACCAAGCATCGCAGCCTACAAATGTCTACGCTGCCCCCCGACCATCGAAACGGCGTGTCGCGAGCAGCTGGAAACACCGTCAACATGACTGTATCTCAGTCTTCAAAGGCCAAACCGGCCTCCAAGGTCAGCAATGGCAAGCCAAAGACAAAGACGCAGATGCATCGTCGCTCGAGAACCGGTATGCCCTCACTTAGACGCAAAAACACCTCTCCATGATCATGCAAGCTAACGTGTTGTTGCAGGCTGTTATACTTGCCGTTTGCGACGCAAGAAATGCGACGAGGGGACTCCCATGTGCACAGCCTGCAAGCATCTCGGTTTGCAGTGCGAGTACAAGCGACCCATGTGGTGGAGCAACAATGACATGCGAAGGAAACACAAGGAAGACATCAAGACGATCATCAAGCGCAAGAAGCTCTCTGAGAAGTCGTCGCACAACATCCAGAACTCTTGCACCAGCTCTCCTCCTGGTCTCACCCACTCTCTTCCCACATCGGCCACCTTCACTGATCCTCTCGACCGCACAAGATCTGCCTCCATTGACTCTCAATTCCCGGCCGCCTTCAGCTTCAACAGCCCCCCCAGCGGTAACGAGTATGGCTTCGGTGCGCCCATGCACCCCGAGTTCATGTTCGGCAGCTACTCGCCTTATGAGATTGATGTCAAGACAGAGCGCCAGATGTTCGTCAACGATGTGCCTACAGTTCGCGAATCACACATCTCTACCTTCAGCACTTACCACACTCCGCCTCCTGCTGGTACAGTTCTGCCCAATGGTCCTCTGGATGGTGAGTGGGCAGAGCAAGTTTTCCAAGAGCGCAAGGAATCACTCTCGGAAGAGACTCTTAACTGTAACTTCTTCGACTTCTCACATGCTCCCTCAACAGAGTCGAGGCAAGTCCAGATTGAGCTGGATGAGAATGATCAGCGTCTTCTGGACCACTTCATCCAATTCGTACTGCCAACCATCTTCCCCATTCTGGAGTCCAACCAACACTGCTCAGTAAGCTCTGATCTTATTCTTCCTGCTCTTCAATCCAACAGCGCCTACCTTCACTGCTGTTTGAGCGTGGCCGCCCAGCACCTCAAGTCGCATGCCAACACATCCACTGAGGATGTTGACAACGATATCATGCGCCACCGTTATGCCACAATTTGGGCTCTCTGCGAGGCGCTCAAGAAGGACGAGAACCACCAGCAGATCCTCGAGGCGACCCTTGGCCTCATCTTCTTCCAGTCCGTCGTCGGCCGATATGACGACGGCCTGCTGGACATTCCTTGGCACCAACACTTCCAGGCCGCCATCAGCCTGGTGCAGAAGCTTGACCTTCCCGGTATCGTCTGTGATCCTACCCGGGCTGCCATGCAAACCCCCTTCAATATGTCTCTCTCCTCATGGATCGACATTCTCGGCGCCACCATGAAGGGCCGATCACCAACGTTTGCCCACACTTACCGTGAGAAGCACCTTTCTCAGCTCAACCCTAGTCTCGGACTGCGCGAGCTTATGGGCTGTGATGATCGGGTCATGTACCTTATCTCCGAGATCGCCTGCCTCGAGTCCCTCAAGAAGGACGGCATGGACGACTTCACACTCTGTCAGCACGTGTCCGCCCTCGGCGAGCAGATCAGCTTGACTGAGATGGGGGATGCAGGCCCCAAGATGCCCTTCAATGCCAACGGCAGCCTTTCACCCAAGCAGCTTTCTAAGAACATGACCATGGCTTTCCGCATCGCTGCACGCATCTTCCTCTGCAGCCTGGTTCCTGGATTCAACCCCAGACAGCCTTCCCCCATGGGACTCGTCGAGAAGCTCACAACGGTGCTTCAGCACATCCCCTCTGGCCCCAATGGATTCGACCGCAACCTTGCTTGGGTCTACCTCATTGGCGGCTCAATCAGCGTCCCTGGCAGCACATTCCGAGCCTTCTTCGAGGACCGCCTTGCACAGCTGGGCGACTCGGCCAGGTTTGGCACCATGGGACGTGTAGCCACCCTCCTGCACGAGGTGTGGATTCAGAATGACAGCCTTTCGGGTGTGAGCACACCCGGGTCCACGACGTCGGAGGCGGCCCCGCTGCACATCCACTGGCGGGATGTCATGGAATCGAAGGGATGGGACTTCTTGTTGATCTAAGCACTGCTTCCTAACGAACCTTCTTGGCTGGCCTTTGAAGGGGAGTAGGGACGTGCTGGATGAAACCATCAAGTCATCCTCTAACCTTCTCTTCAATAACCTGAGAGCGGCCAGGACCACCTCATCAGGCGAAGCAGGCATTTGCCAGCCGTCGAGGCCCAGGATTGGAATCGACACTTCCATGTCCTACACGAGGCTTTCGTCATTCACTTTTCTCTCGTTCCGAAAGGGCTGAGATACTTGTTTCTTTTACTTATTTATTATTTTCTCTCTTTTTCTTTTGACTTCATATACAATGATACCTACTGGGATGGGTTACTAGAGGAAGCCGCAAGGCGTTTTGAGATGAATGTGGGTACGAAGAGCGACACTTGGACACACCACACATATCTCGACACATTTGTTTACAGTTTGTTGGACGAGACGGGGCGTTTGGGGCATGCATGGAATGATTGGCGGGAGAAGCAGCATGCAACGAAGGGCATTGGGAAGAGTAGACTCACGACCATATGCAGGAACAAATGGGGCGGCAGCAGGATACTGTGTTATATGTTGGTTCATTGGATGGAAACGGCCGAGTACCGCGAGACTCGGCAATCACTCGCTATTGTTTTTTTTTTTTTTTTGCTTTTTTACTATGATACCAAGCGGGCAATGGTATGGGATGGGGAACACGGCGCAAGGCATGAAGATAGGGACGCTGTAGGGGTGACGATGATATGAAAAGAGAGGCTCTGGGAAGCTGGATACGGGCTAGCTCCCAGGAAGGACGTGGTATGATTTGGTAGTCCATAGGATGGTATACAAGATATCTATCGCCTTGCTAAGACAAGGTAGACGAAGAAAGAAAGAAATGAAGCACACTGTTGTTGCAATTGGTACTACGTTTCACGAGCAAGTTGTGATGATGCCACTGCATTTGGTTATTCCCTCACTCTAGGCCATATAATCCGAGGACCTTTTTTCGATGGCTGACTGCAAGTTTCTGAAAAGAGACCCCAGACCCGAGAGGCACAGCTCGGAAGGGAATTAATGCCGCGGTCTGACTATACAGCATCGAGCACAGCTTCCTCATTAGATGCTTATTCTGTGCTTATTCTGTGGAAATCGTTATCCCCCTGGCAGGCCAGGTCAGCATCATCACACCACGAGAGTCGAAGATATCGGTTCTGTTTCTGTTTCTGCGGGGGAGGCGTTGGGAGGGTGTGATTGAGGGTTGACGAGATGCAGATATGCACTGTAGACCACCCAAGGGCAACTGCTGTAGGCATCTGTTGGTGGTCTGAGGATGATTGTGTGCTGTATAATTGAGGCCATGGTCCCTGTAGCGGATGCAAAGACAAGATGCCGAGTGTGATGCCATGCGATGCCATGCGATGCCATGCGATGCCATGCGATGCCATGCGATGTCATGCGATGCAAATGCAGTACGAGGACAATTCACTATGTACATACTATATAGTTCGGAAACAGATTCGTTATCTATGTCAGCCTATAAACAATCTATAGAAAAGCCTCGTCGTATTCCAAACGCCCCGATGCCGTTTAAGAGTCGCAGCGCATTTACAGCGAGGACAGCAACGCGAATACGTTTTTCTTTCTTTCTTAGTGTGTAGAGCAATTGGCTCCCGGGACTCACACGCCCCTCTAGGGCTCTCCCTAGGTGCAGCAGCTTAACATTATAGTGGCTGTAGGTAGATCTCTCAAAGCTCAAGAGTCACCCAGTGATAGTCTGGGGGCGATGCTCTGCTGTAACAGTTCTGAACAAGCCCATCATGTTCTGAGGCAGCCCGTGACTGAACGAAACAGGCAACTTTGGTCGTCTTAATCGCGGCCTCTCCTCTCATTGGATCTGGAAACACTACGCGCCCAACCCCAGCGCTTGGCTACGGGCCTTCAGCGCCTGAGACAGATTAGCGGTCGGCCCTGTATAAGCAGCCAATCGGCGGCTTGCATCGCCGCGCGCTTGATGGATCCTGAGACTGCGACCAACCACAGTCTCAACCACGGCGACGCTATCGCCAAACATTTGGCCATGATGGACCCAGATACAGCACTTCTCGCTCTAGTCCACGGGCTCAGCGCGTGTCGAGCGACAGGCCCTGGGTCCTCTCGGCGACTGGCTCCCAGCAGCTGTGCCCAACCGCCCAGAAGCCTCTAACGCGACAGTCGAGCCTGGAATATCGTCCACGAATGGGTCGAGATAACTCTCCACGGACAAGGCGGCAACGGAATTGTCGAATGGCAAATGCTAGTGCAAGTGCAAAGCCAGAGCAAAGAGACCGACTGTCCTTGTCTGTGACCTCATGGCTCTCTTCCCGGCCTTTGTCTACCCTTGTTCTCCTTCTTTTTCTCCCATGTTCTCTCTGTATTTACTGCTCTGACTCTTCACTTCTGCTGTTCCACCAACAAACAAGACGTTTGTTCATTTTCTTCATCTCTTCATCTTTGTCTCACGCGCTGGTTGTGTCTGACTCAACATACTCACCACCGCATCTCTCCGTCGACTGGACCCTTTCTCGTATTATAACATCGCTTCCATACTCAGAACCTTCACTCAAGTGAGCCAACGAAGTCAACCAACAACCAACAGCCACATACATAACAGACGCCAAGTATGATTTTGGCAAAGCTCCCTGCACCCCTACGGGTTCTACTCATCACAGCCATCTGCGCATCGACAACCTCGGCCCTACCAGCCGCCCACATATTCGCCCGCGGGGACACCTGCGATGCGGACCAGACATCATGCAATAGCGACATGGCCAACTTCTGCTGCCCAAAGGGAAACTCGTGCAGACTCCTCGCTGGCAAAACTACAGCAGTATGCTGTCCCGAGGGCCAGACCTGCAATGTCATCCAACCCATCACCTGCGATATCCGAGGCCAGGACCAGAAAGAATTCCCCAACGCTCCCGTCAAGACAATAGTCTTCAACCTCGATCTGAAAAAGTGCGGCAAGAAGTGCTGTCCTTTTGGTTACTCCTGCAAAAACGACGAGTGTGTCATCGACAAGGACCAGTCTGAGGTTCCCGAGGGTGCCGAGCTTCCCAACGAGACTTCAACTCCTGTGCCCAGCGCAGTGACTACCGCTACTGGGGCCATTGAGACTATCTCCATCAGCGCTGCACCCTCCACCAGCGCTGAGCCAACACAGGCAGCTGAGGTCGGCTCAGACAAGTCAGGCTCTGGCAAGGATGAAGAGCCCAAGCCCGATAACTCAGGCCCTGCTACAACCTCCATCGTGGGAGGCGTAGTCGGCGGCTGCATCATTCTTCTCGTTATCGCCATTGTTATCTTCCTCTACGTCCGTCGCCAAAACAAGCGCGAGACCGCCGGCACAGAGAAGCATGGCCAAATCTACAGCCATGGCCGCCGCTCCAACAGCGACGCTTCCTTCGGCAACATCATCTCAGAGCCCATTAGCCAGCCCAACTCCTACCGCGCAGACTTCATCCTCAAGACGCCTTCTACTCAGCGTTCGAGCATCGTCCCTGTGCCTGCGCGTCAGCTCTCCAACGCCGGTGATCGGCTGCACGCTCCTCCTCGCATTCGCATCTCCATCCCCAATCCCTTCGACTCACCCAACCCCTCTCCCAACGCCCAACCCAGTCCCCTCGACGATGAAGAGTCTCTCCGTCATGGAAACGTTCGCCTGCCGCCCATTCGTGCTATGAAGGCATCGTCGTATTGTAGTCGACGGCCAAGCACCCCTGAGCTTCAGCGTGAGCCAAGCAGCGAGAACATCAACGTCTTTGCGGATCCAAGCACAATCGTGAAGCCTCGTCCGTTGACGCGAGCTACGACATTCACAGATCTGATGGACGAGGCTGACCTCGGCGCTGTGCGGCGAGGGAAGCCATATGTTCCTGGTACAACACCGAGAATCTGAACATCGCACTCACTACCACTTTTTCATTACGATTTGTATAGAAATCATCTCTCACTAATGCAGAATCCAATCTTGACCATATGCTGTGCATGATGGAATCCTCTCGCTACGTACATAGACGAATATCATTTGAACACGCTAGAATTGGCTTTGGCGTTGCAAGACATATATACATCGGAGGGAGTAGCTGTCGTCTATACCCTGGGCTTATTTGAAAAGACCCAACTACTGTTTCTGTTTTAATGCTTGAATCTTTCTTTGTTTTGTCTTCTGTTTAAGGACTATAGATTAGTTTTGAAATGATATGCAAATATTTGTTCATGCTGTTTGATGACTATGCAAATGAAACAAAGATATGGAATCATGAAAGCTTGCTGCTGGGGCAAGCCAGAGATTCGACGTTTCCAAAATTTGTACATGTCTGAGAATGTAGTAATTATTTGAGCCCGAAGACAACCATTTCATATCGACCAAGAATTTTCAACTTCCCTTCACGACCCATTGTGCATCCCATCCCATTCGCCTTTTTGGTGACCCCAACGCTCCCATAATCATACCAGGACACAAAAGAAAAGAAAGAAAAAAAGAATACAAAAGATATGACTGTAACGATTGGGTATGTGTGTGCGTAATCAAGTGTCCCGTATCCAGTGTCCAAAAACCGCCTAGGACTATATGACGCCAATATCTGGCCATTACCCCCATTCTCACTCAATGTAACCAATTCATGCATCCATCTATCCTCACATGACGACGCATTTCTTGTCCTTCTCTTTCTCCTTTTCCCTTTCCCCAGAGCCAGTCGATATATCTGTCCAGCCGGCACTGCTTGCAGCATCTGCTGCCTTTTTCTTCTTCGTTCTGGATTTGGCTGACCACCCGCGCTTCTTGGCATCCTTGATGTTTTTGGCAGCGCTTCGCTCAGCACGACTTGGTCGTCGGTTCACAGTCGAAGATGTCCTAGTCACCGACATCGGAGGAGCATTGAGCCATGCGGGTACTTGCTGGTTAGGCAGCGGTAGTATTGGTGGCGGGTTGCCTCCATGGGATGAGGCGATGCTGTAGATTGTTTCAAGACGCTCAACTGTCGGCCGCTGACTGGACCCATGCACCGGGCGTGGGTGCCGGGGGATTGGAGCCAGTAGAGGAGTCTCGTTCCTACGACCAGACACCTGTCGGCTGGGTGAGTCGAAAGCACCCGACACACCTTTAGGAGTGCTAATAATAAGAGGTTGATCGGGTCCAGGATGACTACGGCTTGATGGCCCAGCTGACAATGAATCAGGCAGAGAATTCGAGATGTATGAACTACCGTCGAAGTTTCCGACAGGCCTTCTTGGGACCTGGAAGCCCCCAGAAAAACGTCGTGGGTTACCCTGGCTGACTCTTTTGCTTAGACTAGCAAGTTGACTTGAGCTCGGCAGGGGTGGGAGCCCTGACATTGACTCATCCAAAGCCAGTTGCTCGGCAGGTGCAGAGATTGGGAACGGAAACCCGTTGGCCGGGTCAACCGCCTGATCAGTCTGAGGGCCTCCGACCCGAGGCCAAGTTTGAGCATTTGACAACCGCCTCACTATAGGCGCCGAGTCAGGTTCAGGTCGGGTGACAGAAGCGGCCGATGGCTCCAAGTTCAACGCTGATATACGAGGACCTGGCCCAAAATGATCATAAGCTGAGATGTCTGTCTGCAACGGCGACGGCGACTGATCATCATCCATGGAGTTGACAGGAACCGTCACAGCCCTAGATGTCATGGCCGAAACAGCTGATGAAATTGAGGCTTGTCGGGCTCTGGTCTCTGAAAGCGCTGTCGTAGACTGTGCCACTGACTGTCGTGGGGAAGCAGGGGGAGTAACGTCGTACAGATCAACGTCCCTATCCTGAGGCAAAGGGTTCACGCTGGTCTGGTTCGCGTCATGAGTCTGAGGTCGAGTTGCAATGCTCAAGTCATTTAATGAATGTTGAACCGGCAGCCTTTGTGCTGGGTGATTCGTAGGCGTACGCTGACCACTTTTGAAGTCGGTACTTTCAGATGCTCGGCTGTTCTGAGATTGAGTATGATGGGAGGAACTATGCGCAACCTGATTCGGTAAGGCCGGCACGGGAGGAGGAGCAGGAGCAGGAGCACCACCAAGTCCTATGGGAGCAACAGATGGCCCACGCATAAAGGCTGGCAGGTCTGGACCTGGATCATCCTTTTGATATGGTGGTGGTGGAGGTACCCAGTTGTCGGCGTCGCTCTCATGCGGATGCTCTCTTCGACCATCAGCACGGCGATATTCGATGCGTCGTCCATCCGCTGTGCGTGGGTTAAGAGATCTGTCGACAGCGGCAGCAGTTGCAGCACGACGGAGCGTAGTCTGAGAACGAGGGCTAGCATGCGCATACGGAGCATCCAATGCCTCCATCTCCTCAATCGATGGCATGTCTCCATCATCATCGGGGCTCTCAGGCTCGACTACCCGTCGGGTTGCTGGCTGAGGTGGACGCAGGCCAATCCTCCGAGGAAGCAAAGGGTCGTCATCGTCATCGTTGCTATCCTCATGTCGCGCCAGTCGCGGTACCTGTGGAGTAGCTGGTGCCGCTGACGCCGCTGGCGCTGCTTGTACATCAGGGGCTGCAGGGGCTGCAGGGGCTGCGCGAGCTCGCGAGGCGGACGTGGCAGCTCGAAGCAAAGATGAGCCCCCGCGACTACCTCGTTTTTGAGCAACAGTCCGCCGCCGTACAATGGCAACCTCAGTCGCAAGATCGCGCTGTTCTTCTTCCAGCACTTCGGGGTTATCAGTGCCGACTTCGATGGTGATCTCAGACTTGGCTCCATTAGATATGCCGTAGTCAAAGTCCAATAGTGTAACTCGACCACCATCGACAAAATTCATGTCTTCCTCCTCGGTAACCAGTTGCGGCGTGCCAACTCCCCTGGCAGTGATCACTAGGCGCTCCTGGGTGGACAAACCCCCATATCCTGCAACCCATTTCACCGTTTTCACTTCCGCGAGCTCAGCAACTTTGAAGCCGGAAACAAAAGTATTCCTCAGCTTGTCGCATAACATTTGCCATTTAGGCATTCTGCCACCTTCGGTATCCTTTGCTCGGGTGGACGCCCGCCGCGACGTGCCACTACGATCACTGTTTTGCCTTCCCAGACCCGATGATGATCCGTCGTTTGACGATGAGGAGCTATCTGGAACAGCATCCAGATCCTCAGGTACACCATAGATCCAAACCTCCTTCCCCTGGAACCCGGCTGACACTAATTCGCCTCGATATGTTGTCGAAGGAAGAGTTGACGGAATAAGGCTGGCTTGTGGAGACGCGCTTGGCACAGGTCCAGTAAAATATGTGGTACCATTCCTGAGATCATCGATTCTAACAGCTCGGAAAGTCTCAAAGCTCCGGTCGTAGGTAAAAGTCCAGATAGCTTCCTCCTCATTTCCGTCCTGGAGTAGAACAGCGTGACTGCAGTCTCGACTAGTGTTAGGAAACAGAATCGATGTCGTCCATAGAGGGCTCAGATTGTCTTCGGACATATGGGGACCTGGATCGTAGTAAGGAGCTGTAATAATAACGGTGCTAGGCGGTGCTGAGTGAATGGTAGTTCCAAGAATCTGAGTTCCGTCAAATGAGAAGGACAAAGCGTCGACGGCATCGCATTTCACAGCTCTTCGATCAGTGGCTAGTGCGTCAGATCTCAGAGATGACACCTCAATACCACCTTCATATGCAGCAGCCAGAACAGATCCACACGGCGACAGAGCAATTGTTCGAGGAGTGTTGTCGAGAATTATAGACTGAGCTCTACGGGGCGGGCTCTGTTGTAAATCGTAGAGGTCAACCTGCATCTCAGTAGACAAAACTGCCAACAGGGTGCCCTTGTCGTTGATACACGCAGCAACAGGTCGGCGAAGGATCTTTAACTCCCTCTTGACTTCGAGTTTCGTCCCTTGTAAATCGATCACATAAATCCTACCCGAGTTGTAGGCCAGAAGGTGATGGCCCTTTGGAGAGGCGCTGTATTGCATACCCTCGCCTCCAGGACATGATGAAGAGCTGATAGATGTTGAGATAAGCTTAAACGTAGATTCCTTCGGCCGTAAATATGCTTCGAACAGATTTCGCTTGACTTCTCGGGCAAAAAGCCGGCGCAGCTCGGGCAGTCGATCGTCGTCGGACGCAGGGAGAGTAGGATGGCTGGCTGAATATGAAGGGCATCTCGAAAGCTGGTGACGATAAAGATGGGCTCGTTGGGAAACGGTCCTCCACTTGCGGTTGAGAAGTACAAGAGATGCGAAGCCGTTAGGATCGGTTAGTTGGAGAATCCTGGGGTGGGAGCGATGAACGTTAGCACATGATAATAGAACGGTATCGCAAAAGCGCCTTGTCATTCGACAACGCTTACGGGCTGCGCATAAGAACTGTAAGAAGCAGTACAAGGTTTACTCACTGTTCAATGATCTCGTCGGGGAGGTTTTCGAAGGGCGGAGTTGGAGAAATAGGCGTCTTCTCGATACTCGAGCGACGGATGTCGGTTGCCGACGCGTCCATGACGCCTTGTCGCTCTACGGCGGGAGGCCAGCGAGCATATCAGGTTGAAGAGTCGCGACGATGTCTGGAAGAAAGAGGGGATGGCCAGGAGGTCGAGTCGTGAGGGGCGGTCCTTTGTTGCTGTTGTTGCAGAGTCGGATTGGTTGGTGAGTCTGGGCTCCGGGCTCTAGAACCAGGTGTCGGAGTGTGGCTGAGGCTTCCCGGTTCAGCTTGAGGCGTGACAGATGGCGGATTCCTTTTTCGCGAAAAGGGAGGGCCTGGGTAAGCACTGCTTGATCCTGTCTACAAAACAAAGCACAGCGAGATGCACAGGATGAAAATTCGAGAGAAAAGGGATCCTTCGTTGTTTTTCAGACACATACAGCGACTACCTAGATAACGATAACCTGGGGGGAAAGGGACAAATAGTAGCACACCGTTGTGAGTGATCAGCGTTGCGCCCAGAGAGTCTGGGGGGCTGTGTTCACTACGGATAACTTACCTAACCCCCTGGGCTTGCACCTGTGGACAACCTCAGGCACGGGGCGCGTTACCAAGAGCTGGAAGCTGTTACTGACTGCCAAGAGTCTTGTGGTAAACAATACGTTATAGCTCTGTAGGATATCTCTTGGGCCTGGTCTGACGGTACTGACCATGTGGTCTGAAATGGGACGAAGTCTCCCCATTTGGTGTAACCGTGACCTCATGCCCGTAATTCCTCATGATAATGGCGAATATCGGAGTAAACAACAATGAAATTGTACTCTGGAGGATTATGCCACGCTTATGTTGTCGCAGCAGTGTTTGCAGCTTTAACAACAAAACCAATAAGGAGCTGTCAGATAGAGAATGGGTGTCCTCCGGAATAATGTCACCAGGATCAGGATGAAGGCGCAGAATCCCGAATTTCAACTGAATATGCACCCTGCATCGTGAAACCCCAGAATGACATCCAATGTTCTGAGATATGATATGAAATACCTTGGTTTAATAAATTGAACCTTGCAAGACACTTACCAGGCATCTTAAGCATCAGATGCGATGTCCTTGAGGTTTGCTTGCGTTGAATAAGAAACTGAAATAATGTGTAGCCCCCGTACGGAGTAGGGACGTATGATACGAGTCCCGATAACAAGCAAGTTAGTACTACGTAGTACAAAAGATATGTCTTCCTACGTAGCAAAACAACGTAAGCAGCCTTGGCTACCAGGGCTGTAGGGCTCATTTCGGTGATATTTGGCGACATATGTGTCTCACGGTCAACGTTCTTTCAGGGACTCTTCTTGTAGCGAATGGTACGCGTTGCATTGATCAGCGGGTTACCTAATTTGTCCATCTTCGCATAGACAAGTAATCTCGGTATGAAGTCGAATCAAGTATCCAACCCATTTTCCTCCAAAGAGCGCTCGCCATGAACCCGCTCCTCATTGTTGATGCCTCGGCTTCAACGTACAACTTATTATACAGGCAGCTCATCTGTTGTGTTCATCTATAGGTATTAATATGCAGCTCTACCACACAAGTTTCTCTGTTCAATTGACAGGGCTTGACTTTTTGTCCAGTTATTGCCGGGTAGTACTCGCAATGCGAAAAGATATGCTATTATTAGATCGGCGTTTGCTCACATTGTCTCCATCCCGATGCCGAGGATCCATATTCCATTACATAACCTTTATTTACGGTGTAAGACTGGCATTTATACCCAAAGATTTCACTGTATTGCCGAATGTTGAGCCTGAATGAGAATATCAAATCTGTGTTTGGTATGTGACGAAGCGAGTTGAATGCCACTCCCGCTGCTCGTCCCCTGAATCAACAAATCTTCAGCCTGCAGGATTGGGTATTCATCCATCCTACAGTGTGATATGATGAGGGGCTATGCTCGGACAACGGCTACTCCTTTGGATTTCGGCTAAATGTAAGCCGCAACATCAGTGGCTCAACTACGATTTCCGTTACTTGGTCGCTTTTGACTTGTGAAGAACGTATATCGCATGGTACGAAAAAGTGTGCAGTCTAATAATAGAGCACGGATATAATGCGGACCATTGGGCGCTGTCAATCGATTCATTTCGCCTGTGCCTCATCGACGCAGATACTACGACGGATTTGATATGCACAGCGGGCTTCTTGTGGGCTCGGCCCGCTCTCAAACCGTCAACTCTAAATTCTCCTCTTGACAGGTGTAATTGCTTCCACTGAACGAGCTATTGTATCTGTGAGTATCAGAATATTTCTTGTCCAGTCGACTCAGCTGGGACGCACAGACAGGGTGAGACCCTGAGAAGGGCTCGATAACCGACGGAAGATGGAAGGACACCAAACTCAAAGTTTGCCGACCCCGTCCAGCCCTGTAACTTTGGCCTGGAGCTCGTCGCTGTAGCATGTGCCTGTGCCTACGCCTGTAACCTTGGCGTAGTGTGGAACGCTGGAAATAATATGGAAGCTTGTTAGCTCGCGGATCGGCTGCGGGGTTTGCCAAGAGAATGTGGAACTTGGAGCGGCTTTGTTAGAGCTAACGGAAGGGGAAAGATCATCGCAAGCTTTTATATCTTTTTTTTTACGTATTCTCAACCTTGGTGGACAGGTTTTGCACTCTGTAACCTAGGTAGGCAATATTTCCAGCGCCAAGTCTCTTGATCCGCAAACACTCCTGGACCTCGGTCTATCCCCTTATGACATGATTGAATTGATTGGTTTATTATTACTACAGACATGTGCAGAGGGTGAGGATACATACATGTATATATAACGCAGTGTTTGTTGGGCCTTCAATGGCCTGATCGACATTCCTTCTTGGCTCATCTGTGGCTCTTAACGACATTGACTATCTTCTGATTTCAAATCGTATGTCTCAATGCTATCTACGTCACCAGAACCCGACCTTAAAAAACAGGCTACTCGCGGCCCAATTCATGAATACATAGGTATTGTCGCTGCTCCGGCACGACTGCACGGACTTGGTCAACCTTCCTCCCTCAGCCCGAGCCAATCAGCTCTACCACTCGTCTTTCCCACTTGTGGTAACTTTTGAAGACTTAGAATCATCAGCCAAGGCGGAACCGCGTAGACGCAGGAGCCCACCAGGTCACAGCGCATCATGAGGGTATGTGCATACCGAGATGCCGACCCTGCCAAGCCCCGAGACCACGAGTCGAGCTGGGGGCCTCGGGGCCATTGAGTGAGAGAAGTGGGGTCAGTATCTCATCTCCGGGCGATCATATTAGTACTTGAAGGACTGCGAGACGCCAGATCTTGACGTAAAAGTGGATATTGCTAATAAAGATGCTTATCTACCGAGGGAATCACCACTTTTGTTCAACTGACTTGGATAAGCTTGCGAGACCCTCCGACACAGTAGCTCCAAAGTCCAAAAGCACTGGAGCGGAACCGAAGTTGCTCAAGGGACGCTAGTTACTGTTGGGAAGTTGAACTCTAAGAGATCGATCGACACGCTTAGGACGATTGAGACAAGGCTTTACCCGAGAAACGCTGTCTTCGGAGAGATCGAACAAAGATGATCTTCAGCCATCGTAGATCTGAAGCCAAACGATGTCACCAAGAGGGCTGAAAAAGAAAGAAAAACGCCTGACGAGCGGAAACCTGCTCATCCTACACACCCACCCCCTTCTCTCCATGCTGTAACTGAGAAAATTTGTAACTGTTAGTTAAAATGTGCTTAATTAATCACCGGCGGCATATGCAGCCATTGCGTGCTGCTGCTGGAAGAAAACATCCGTCTGTCAACGGCCCGGCTGGGCTAGACTGGCCTGTTCTTTTTCCCCTTCTCTTTCTTCTCTTTTCTCCCCTCCTCCCGGCAAGCTTGGCGTGGATATAGCAAGGGAGTGTCTCTGACGGCGTTGACTAGGCCGCCAAGAAGCATAAGAGTACGGATACACGCTTGGTGATCAAGACACAAGACGTCAGACGCACGATACTATGCGTACATGTTATCTCTTCTCTCGCCGTGCAGTACATACAGAACCAGGTTTCTCATCGGATAGGGGATCACCACCGGCAGCATCCAGCAGAACCCCCCCCCCCCGCGGACGATCCGATCTGCCGCGAAGCCTGAGGCATCCCTGTTTATTTCTAGGTGCCTAACGACCGTGTAGTATCCGTACTTGCTCTCTGTTAGTCGGGCCCGGCTGTCTTTCAAATCTCCTTGGCGGCACACAACTTATGCAATGGAAATTACCTGAGCATGACAACTCCTCTGTATAGGTTGATGCCTCTGAGCCCTCAAGTTCAGGCTCTACAGCAGGATGCAACGACTGAAGTGTTGACTCTTTTTCCCGTTCAGAAGAGAGAGGGATTATTGACCTATGGGCTACCCAAATCGTGCGAGCTGTTGTGTGAGGCGCTATTACAAGATCTGGTATTCTCCTTGTCCCTCATTTATGTTTGTTCTTCACTGGCAAGAGCGACGGCAAGTCTTTATGTGGTCATATATTAATATTTGATAGGGAGAGGACCTCAAGGCATGGGCATTGAGTTTTGGAATGGTGGTTAAGGATGTTAAAATGCCTGAAATCAGCCCACAGGCCTTTCGTCTCGAGAAGGGCAACACTTCCACGTTGCTAAAGGGGTATACAGCTGTCGTTGTGGCCCTCGGAAATACCAAATACGACGTTGAACTCATTTCTAGAGACAAACGGTCTTCGCAGAAAGAGACGTGGGAACCAACTTCTGCCCTTCACCTCCGAGAAACAGGGTTGAAGGCTCAAGGAGGACATATTAGATTCCTTTATATCCCCCTTCATCTAGAGCCGGTATAGAGTTTATCATAAACGACGACTTCTATTTCATGATGTGTATCATATCATGTTCTGTATCTGCGCTGGGTACGACCTGCCAGTTGATGCTCTCTGGGCTACCCGTCGATCTCGTATTCGACTTCGTCTTTGACTTGGACCTCGACTTCGCCTTCGCAGCGCCTGGCTCCAGAGCCTTTTCGATTTGCTCAAGACTGCGGGATTGTGTAAGCTCAGGTGTTGATGGGAGAGTGGCCAACCGCGCTGACCTACCTGACTTTTCCCTCGCAAAGATCAAAGACGAGGTTTGGTATTCTTAGTGCCTCCGAGGGCAGTTTGGTATTCGGACGGTGCGCAAAGGCGCACTCTCTGCGCAGGATCGGGAAGCATTCGCCGGTAAAGTGTTGGCCAAAGGTGAAATAAGAATTTACTGGGTTGGAACTTGTAAGAATAAAATATCTTATATCGATAGACTGAGCGAGTGTTCATGAAACCCTACCTCTTAATGGAAGCTCGTACGCCCGTGCTCCCAATACTTTAGCAAGTTCATCCCCAATCTGTACACACTTGGGCAGTGCGAATCGCTTAGACCTGAGAGTATCACTGCCTCCAGTAACGCATCGGGCCATCGCCTCCATCACCTCTGGTGTTTCGATTCCCTGATTATGGGCCACGTGACAGGCTGCGACCATAACCATGCAGTGAAGCTGAACTTCTCGTCCTTCGAAATCTCGAGCAGCGGCAGCGTAGGTATTGAGAAGAGTAAGCCAATCCATGTCTCGGCGGCCCCCAATGTGAGAGATTGTCAAGCGATCATGCAGGCGCATAATATCATTCGGCGTCGACGGCTTGTTGTTGTCCCAGTCCTCGTCTCCCTGAGGCAGCTTCGCAACCCACGATTTGACCCATTTGATCTGATCATTCATGCCCCGTCTTCGGACGGGCCTTTGGGGAACTGGTCTGCCGGGATCTTCAGCAATAAACTCGGCGGCGAAACTTGGTGATTGTAGGGAATTCATGGTGTAAAGAAACGCCAGGAGACTTTTAAGTCCAGAAGCCCGGATAATAAGGCCCCCATGGATGTCATGAAGAACCCACAGGTTGGGTTTCCCCCAACTGACAGACAGTGGGCTGGTTAGTCTATATGGGGGGCTTTGAGTCGGCAGCTGATTATGCCGCCGAACTTTTTGGACTTGAGCTCATCAAGCAAGATTGTACCCGCCAGGATTCTGTATTGTGCATTTGAGCCACACCTCGCCTTACTCCACGCCCTGGTTTTTGGTGGGAGGCTGTCGGGTGAAAAGCTGGGTCTGCCTCTGTCTGTGCAGGGCCTCTCAATAAAGTAACGGAAGCATAGTGCCACTCCCACTCAAAGGTGACAGTGGCGTCTAGCTCCTAGGTCATAATGGGGCGAACCCAAGCGAACCGAATCGTTCGGTGTTACATCCTCTTCGTCAGCCTTGTAAGAGCATTCCATCTCTGCGTGAAGCTTCGGATATGGGCCAGTTGTGAATGTGGATATGATTGTGATTCTGATTTGCATAAACTCCTTCCTTAAACCGGCGAATGCGATCCCTCCTCACCGGCTTGCTAAGCCCTGGTCTGTATATTGGGACTAGGATCTTTATTGGTTATGAACCATCTCAACCGGATAATTTCTTGACTGCAGAGGATCTTCCATCGGAGTCTCCAACGAAGCCTGGCTGGACCATCAGTCAATAGCGTGTTATGTATCACCTATCATGCCAGGACCAGCCTACTAAAATAGCCGACAAAAAGCCAAGAGAAAAGGGAAAAGAGGCTTACACGGTACTGGATGCTCGATGGAAACCTGGACTGCCGGGGCAAGGGAGGTTCCTGTTCCATTGCCTCCTCACAGTTCCAAAAACCCGGGCTAGCGAATGGAATCAGGCCGGATTTAACCCCTAGATCCACGGTGAGGAGCGCTTGTGGCCGGACTAGGGCCTTTGGGCTGCGGCTGGAAGCTGGCTCGCAAGCTGCAGCGTGCAGAGACGCAGTGCTCGCTAGCGTCGAGGGAGATATGTGGGTTTGCCAGAGTCCGGAGGGCTTGTTTCAACGTTGGAGTCTAGCGCTGCAGATCAAAGCTTCCTGGGTTTTGCGTCTTGTGATTGAGTTGACTCAGAAACTGTATCTGTCATCCATGGAATAAGACACGTCGAGCTGGCTGCTGGCCCGAGACAAGAGAGACGCCCCACAATGTCAGTCAGGTTGTTTGCCAGTTCGTTGCATCCAGCTTGGACCTTCTTCTTCCGTCGCCGGGTGCCGATCCTCTAGTAGCCAGACAAAGCCCGAAAACAACGTGGGTATCAATGCATGGGTGGGCGTAGTGCGATATGATGGAGTGGGACTGAGTGATGGGATGTCAAAGCTCATTTATTCTTACTGTTACGGAACGCGCGCGCGCTTAGTTAAATCATGTGGCTGCAAGCTGATGTGGCTCGACGATGTGGCTAAGTTTCGAGCAGATAAGATAAGATAACAGTTGGTGACGTTTATCGGTAAAACACCCCTGAAAAAAAGAATGTGGACCCGCTCGCGTTAATCTCACCTAAACTAGAGGACAGCTTGGACTGTCGCAGGACCTCATGAACTCTATCTTTCAGTCATTCTTTTGAATTCATTGCTTTATACTCTTCTACAGCGGCTCGCTTGAGCGCTTCTCGTCCCTTGAAAACTCTACGACTTTCGCTCGATGGCGGTTCGCTTCAATGGACGGTGATCCGGCTGTCGATCCGGGGCTTGACTCCTTTAGCTTGGCTTTTCCCCTACCTTATCGTGTTGGCTTTATTGCAACATTGGGTGAGCATGAGAACCCCATTTTTGAGTTTGCTGTTCGTTGCTAACGCCTCATAGCTGTTTGGGGATGGGGGTTGAATCTTCATTGTCTCTATATATTCAACGTCGACGTTCCACAACTTATTCGATATCCCGGCCGAGCATCGCCGCAACACATCCCACACCATGGCTCAACGTACCGCCTTGCGATTGCCCTTTCAACATTGTTCGCATTATCAGTGAGCCTGTTCTGGCTGTGCACATGGGGTATACCTGAGCGTGTCATTGCCTTCGGATGGATGCCATTGACGTACCTTACGGCTTTGATTGCTATGTTCGTTGTCCCATTGAGAAACTTTCCCAGCGGCGGTAGAAGGAGGTTCTTGGCTACACTGCGGCGCGTAAGCTTAGGAGGGCTTGCGGAGCCGCAGGACGGCAAGTTTGGTGATATTCTGCTAGCTGATGTTTTGACATCATACGCCAAAGTTTTCGGAGATCTTTTTATCACTCTATGCATGTTCTTCTCAGCAGCAGGATCGTCTACGCAGCGACCTGACCGCAACTGTGGAGGAACAGTGCTTGTCCCGTTTATCATGGGAGTGCCTAGTTTGATCCGATTTCGACAATGTCTTATCGAATACTTCCGGGTTCGACGGGCCCCGTATAAGGAGTCCACAGGCTGGGGCGGTCAGCATCTGGCCAATGCGCTCAAATATTCGACAGCATTCCCAGTGCTCATTACCAGCGCCTGGCAAAGATCAGTGGAAGACCCTGAATATAAGGCAACTCTTCACAAAGCTTGGCTTGTTGCTGTACTCGTCAACTCATGTTACTCTTTCTATTGGGATGTTGCTAAGGATTGGGACATGACTCTCTTCTCTCCGAAGCAAGATCGTGAATCCCCTACTCACCCCTTTGGACTAAGAGACCGCCTGGTATTCAGGTCTCCCAAGCTCTACTATTTGGTGATCTGCATGGATTTGATGCTGAGATGTACCTGGTCGATGAAACTCAACGGTCGCTTAGACAAGTTCAGTGATTTGGAGGGCGGCATATTTCTCATCGAATTCCTGGAAGTACTCCGTCGATGGGTATGGATCTTCTTCCGTGTCGAGACAGAATGGTTAAGGAACAACTCATCAGGCCTCGGTGCCGACGATATTCTACTTGGAGATTACCAAAGGAAAGAGGCAGAGGACGATTGATGGGATCACCAACAGATTCAGCTGAGAAATAACGGTAACTCCATGACGGTCTTCCCGGGCGTCTAGGACAATTTCATAGAACCACGACTTTCAATGAGATATTCGACTACGGCTTTGAACCAAGATTTGACCAGAGTTGTACACTTTCCTTATCCTAATGCTCTTTAATAAGCCAGCCTACATTCCTAACTGAGCTTTGTGCTCGGTATTTGACTCCTAACTGAGGGTTTGGCCGGCAAATGCTTTAGTGGCCACGAGGCCATTCCCGGTAACTGGGAAAGTTTGCAGAATCATGGTTATGACCTGACGATCTTACTACCATGATCCAAATGGGTCCTCCCGCGCCTGTTTGGGGTAGCTTTGCCCTTCCCGGACAAAGCTTCGACCTAACTGGAAATTTGCGAAATATGACGATGATTCTGGAAGACTAGATTGCTACCCCAAATCTCAGAAGCACTGACTTTAAGAGCGCGTATGATGGCGGCGTGTGGCTCCTCCCAACGACTTGTCAACCTTTTGGACGCTTATTGTGTTTGTGGCCGTATGGTTTCTACAATGAAGGTCTTCATGTTGGTGCAGTGTGCAGGTCGTCACGTCCATATGCAGAAGACACTTCAAGATCTTCATTCGTCTGTCCCAAACATATAATGAAGGACAGACTTTTTCCCTTTGTGAGCACTTCGCGGGGTGCGAGCAGTCTGTCTTTGCCTTGAAGACTGGAATGCTGCTCGCTGTCTTGGCCAATATGTGTTGCCCGAGTCACTGAGCCTAGACCCAAGCCTTCCGCCACGATCCGCTAAGTCACAGGTGACTCCGGAGGTAAGTGCACAAATACTGAGATTCAATAGGTCTAGTTACATCGCCCGACAATGACGGCTCAAACTCACAATTGCTTAAGGAACTCATAAGGTAGAGTTGGCGACTCCAGTCAGTCCGGAATGAAAATCCCCCTCTATCTTGCTCATAAACCTGTGTTTTGTTTCAGGAGTTTCATGCGAATTAAACGATACTATCAACCTCACGACACCGATCTTGCGTTCTGACACCGAAAACGTAGGTGGTTCTTGTGGCGGGTTCAACTCGAAGTTTGCTTGTTTGTCAGAGCCAAGGGAACCGGGCTCTTTTATAAGGTTCGATCGGGAGTTCAACTGCTGTCACTCGCGGAACCGCCATTTGCACCTCAGGGTTGCAAGCCGATCAACCATACATGCAGGGCCCTGACCCTGCGACATACCGGCTTGGTCGACTCAAACAACGAACAATAGGACTGAACCAACCGAGAAGTGTATACTGCCATACAACATGACAAGTTGCGCGCGCCCAGTGAGCAGTATAGAAGTCGTACTGCCACCACAAAATGCATACCTCTACCGCGATAGGCCCTTGCCGCTACCTCCAACCACAGTTTCAAGGAACTCGTCGATATCAAGACCAACTCCCAGATTCAGTGCTTTCCCACAGATTTCGGGACCAGGAAACGATCCCAAGTCACATCCTCAACAACCGCCTATGGTTGTACCCAAGGCATTAACAAGACAACGCGCATCACGTATGAGTATATCGGGGGCTACTTCATTGCGCGAACGACGGTCATCTCAGAAGATCCAACAAATCACTGGTCACTACGTTGGCCCTGGTACTGATTGGACGTCTCCTGCATCCCGGCAACCGTATTCACCTTCCATTTCGCCAAAATCAATCCGAGATGATTCGTCTAGTGGCTATAGCATCTCGTTAGATGAACCCATATTCGACGATGAGCCTACGCCACTCACAGACTACCAGCCAAGATCTTCTGACAGCAGCATGCCTCCGCTGGAGCCAGACTGCGACAGTGTTTTGAGCAATCAAAGCTATACGACTCCGGAATCACCCAAAGCCTATCGAGGGTCTATCTCACTTCACGTCGCTAAGACGAGACGCCGTAGTAGCATGACATCCACGATAGCAACATTGGAACCAACCTCCCATCTGAACGACCCGTTTGATGAGGATATCAATTGGCAAGCCGGGTCGTGCTACAACTATTTTAGCGACCTCGAGACGGCGGATGAGTATCATCGAATTGCCACCAGATTGGCTAACAACGACAAGCGCCAGTCGGTATACGGCGCTTCCTCTGTTGCACGCTCTCGTACTTCGCTCAGTCGGCGCCTCAGTGTTTCGGCGCGCTCGCTGTTCACAAGAAGGAAGGACTCAGCTTTGTCTGCAAACTCTAGTCGAGCATCACTGACGGCTACTAACCACCCCACCAAGGGACCATATTCGCCCTCGATCCCCCACTCGGATGCTGCGAGCGTGATATCACCGCCTCGCAGCACGTTCGAGGCCGAGGACGATGACGAGTTCGACGGAGACGATGGAAGTATGAGGGAGGTGATCAAGGATTTCTTTGTACGAAGAAGTGAGGAACGCACCTCGATGGATCTGGGGGCACCCCGTTTGACACCACAGACCTCAGAAGCGCCACAGGAACACAAAACTTTGTCAAAGACAGGAGTGCAGGTCAAGGGCCTGCTTTCGAACGCGCGTGATGGAGCGAGGCTGATTCAGGTCACCAGAGGCGACAGAAGAAGAACTCGGCTCAGGACTCATATCAAAATGATACCTGAGGAGGAAGTCGGACGTTGAGTGAAGATGATAGTCAGGAATGAGCACGGCCTGAACGAGATCCTGCTTACTATTGCATTTGAGCGTGGCGTGTTGTACTGAACAAGATTCCCCCAGAACGATTTCTGATTAATACAAATACTTAGACTTGTGACTTGCCTGGGGAAATGAAATATCCAAACATGAATCACATAATGCCTCTAACAAATCGACAGACTTCGCATTCAATAATACCAACATGTTTCACATATGATCCCATTGCATTACCATAGAATCGCAGGATCCTCACACTTGTTCCATAGTCTAAATATAAATATTGCTTCTACCTCTTGTCTTCCGCCGGCTGGTCCTCCCGTCACTCCAGCCCCGCCCCCGCAGATCTGTTCTAGATCCGTCCTAGATCCGTCCAGAACCGGAGTCGGAGCCGCTTCCAGGCCGAGGCACCTACAGCTCCGTACTCCGGCCTATCTCCTCCATCTCAAGGCTCGGCTTCAATACTGACGTTGACCTAAACAATCCAATCCGAGAAACGAAAACCGTCTGGGAAACAAGCTTGGAGCTTGGGTTGTTCTCTCAGGGCGATTAGAGTTTCTGCCGCGCGCTGATCGCTCACCATGATCCGCGAGACAGAGGCCTCTATCAATAACGAGACCTCTACAGAGCCAGAAACCGAAAGCCACAGCATCACAGACGCTGACGCGGTTGAGGCGCTACAGAAGGGCATCCGCGAAGCTGCAAGGGAGGAGCTGATCAACCACGGGGAGGCGTCGCTATATTATGACTCCCTGACCATGTCGCCTTTGAATGCAATGTCCGCTGTGAGTCTGAGTTTTGTTTGTATCTTTGTTTGAAATGCACATATCCCATCCTCTAAATTTGCCCTGCTTCGATGCGTCTCCTCTACGATTCACAGCATGTATACTGCAAATTGCTAACCAACATCATATCTCGCAAGGCCGCTATTGCTCGCTTCCGAGCATACAAGCCCCCTGCGTTCCCGCTGTGGGATCGTCTTCCAGTCCGGAGACGGGCGGCTGTCTTGATACTGTTGTATGCTGACCGTCGCGGTGACTTGCGTGTAGTTATCACCATGCGCGCTGCAAGTCTGAGAAGCTTTTCTGGGCATGCGGCCTTTCCAGGAGGCAAGGCGGATGACGCTGAAGAGACGCCATGTAAGACATTGCTACCAAGTTCTGTTACCCTCTGCTGATCCAGCCACTCAGTCCAGATCGCCCGCAGAGAAGCGTGGGAAGAGATTGGTCTTCCAATGGACGATACCAAACTCCCTAAACCTTTCCGTATTGAACATCTCTGCTACCTTCCTCCCTCTCTAGCCCGGACACATCTTGTGGTGAGACCGTGTGTCGCGTTTCTACATGCAGACCAACGGACAGCAGGAGAGCCCGCACCTACAGTAGAGGAGACCATGATCCCCAGGCTAGACGCACGAGAAGTCGCCGCGGTGTTCAGCGCACCCTTCTACAATTTCCTCAAGGCGACCGACCTCCCTCCTGCGCCCGGCGAGACGCTTCCCGAGGGACGATGGTACGATGGGTTCTGGCACTCATGGAAAGACCACCAGTGGCGGGTGCACAACTTTTACGTCCCCGTCAACAACCAGAGCATCTCCAAGCCACGACGAGACAGCGGGCAAGGCCGCCTGGTAGAGAGGCTAGAAACCGAAGAGGAGCCAGATGGCAGATTCAAGGTCTGGGGTATGACGGCGCGTATACTGGTGGACGCGGCGAGGATTGCATACGCGCAGGAGCCTGTATTTGAGCATAACGACAGTTTGGGCGATGCCGAAATCATTGCGCATGCGGATAGTTTGGGAGACCTGGGGGAGAAGGTTGAGGAGAAGAAGGCTGAACCTGGCGATGCGGCAAAGATGTAAAGCATGACTAAGAATAGAGAGCAGGTCGACAAACCGCTGAGGGTCTGCGTTTGAGCAAGTCTTAAGATAGACAGTCACTTCTCCATAATTGAATTATGCTGGTGTAATTGAATAGAGGCTATCGAACATACTTCTAGTTTCTATAACTGCAATGGTTCGAGTCGCCAAACCACTTGTGGCTTTACCACAGCCGATGCCATACAACTTGTAGTGCCTCTAATGGCATGCGTTATCCTTTGTAGCAGAAGTTCTTTTTCCAAAGAAGAGGTATCCAAGAAAGGCGCCCAACGAAACAGCAATCATGACCCAACCGTTGTATGTCATGAAAACGAGCCTGACTTTGTTAAAACCGTCGACCCATAATAACCATAAAACGAGCCGTCACTTACATGAGCATGAAAGCGTAAAAGTTCTGTAGGCCATACAAGACAGCCTTGATAAAGTGGGCGCGCTGATCGGCTTGTCCCTGGGATTGCCCTGAAAGGATGGGAGTCGACTCAGTAACAGGAACATCAAGACCTCCCGGCAAGACTTAGCAACGGCACGGTTTTGTTGTTTCCCCCTCGAAGAATAGCACAGACATGGCAAAGGGGACAAAGCAGCATTCTGTTCTTGTTCTTGGGGTCCTCATGGAGGCAATATGGGGTGTATGCGGTCTTGAGA
>JAALXI010000060.1:0-90544 GCA_012977755.1 Fusarium nurragi
CCCCCCCCAAAAGCGAAACATCGTCGACCCTTTTGTCTGTTCGATTTCATATTCCAACATCTACCTGCCACTTCCAGCATCTTCCCTTTGACTATAAATCTTTCAAACTGCCAACTCTCGTCTCCGTCTGCGTCGTCTGCTTCTCGATAAGCTTGCTATTCGATTGTATTGGGTGGAGCTCAGCGCCTACCTAACCCCTCAAATCCTCCTTAATCAGCCAGCGTGCGTTGCGGTGCGGTACGAACAAAGGAGTCTTAGTCTTGGCTGGTCCCTTTCTTTTGACTCTCGCAAATCCCATCGCTATTCTGTTACAACAATCGCTCGACCGACCGACCGATCGACTGCGGATATCGCCACGCCGTATCTGTTAATATCTCGGTCGCCCGCTTCTTCTTCTCCTCTTACAATCTCTCCTTCTTACCGCCACCATGTCCCGATCGAACCCCCCTAACGCTGCGGGGTCCCGCAAGATCTCGTTCAATGTGAGCGAGCAGTATGATATTCAGGATGTTGTTGGTGAGGGTGCCTACGGCGTCGTCTGGTATGTTTTTCCCTCCGTATTTGTCGTGATATCTATGCAATGTGTCAACTACTAATGCCTACTCTCCAGCTCCGCCATTCACAAGCCCTCCGGCCAAAAGGTCGCTATCAAGAAGATCACTCCTTTCGACCACTCCATGTTCTGTCTAAGAACCCTGCGAGAGATGAAGCTGTTGCGATACTTCAACCACGAGAACATCATCTCCATTCTCGATATTCAGAAGCCCCGAAGTTACGAGTCATTTAACGAAGTCTACTTGATCCAGGTTTGCACCACCGACACTTCGTCGCAACGAGAACGGCAGGCTAACAAACAATACAGGAGCTGATGGAGACGGATATGCACCGTGTCATCCGCACCCAGGATCTTTCCGACGACCACTGCCAGTACTTCATCTACCAGACCCTCCGCGCCCTCAAGGCGATGCACTCGGCCAACGTGCTGCACCGTGACTTGAAGCCCTCCAACCTCCTCCTCAACGCCAACTGCGATCTCAAGGTGTGCGATTTCGGTCTTGCACGATCTGCTGCCTCGCAGGAGGACAACTCTGGCTTCATGACCGAATACGTCGCGACTCGATGGTACCGTGCGCCCGAGATCATGTTGACTTTCAAGGAGTACACCAAGGCTATCGACGTGTGGTCGGTTGGCTGTATTCTCGCCGAGATGCTCAGCGGCAAGCCCCTTTTCCCTGGAAAGGATTGTAAGTTATTATTGAGATGCGTCGAGATATAACAGAAGCCATTTGCTGACTGCCCTGCTACTAGACCACCACCAGTTGACGCTCATTCTGGATGTGCTGGGCACACCCACGATGGAGGACTACTACGGGATTAAGTCGCGCCGTGCTCGAGAATACATCCGATCGCTTCCCTTCAAGAAGAAGGTCCCCTTCCGAACTCTATTCCCCAAGACCTCTGATCTAGCCCTTGACCTGCTCGAGAAGCTCCTTGCATTCAACCCTGTTAAGCGCATTACTGTGGAGGAAGCTCTGAAGCACCCATACCTCGAGCCTTACCACGACCCCGAGGACGAGCCAACAGCGCCCCCAATTCCCGAGGAGTTCTTCGACTTTGACAAGCACAAAGACAACCTGAGCAAGGAGCAGCTGAAGCAGTTGATCTACCAGGAGATCATGAGGTAAATGTGAGATGACATGGAAGATCGATCAGGCATCTAGGGTCTGGGATTCATGAGACCTTTGACGGGGCATCTGGTGCTAGCACGCATGCTGAGAGTTGTGATATTCGAGACGAAGGCTGGTGGCAGCGAGTTTGGAGAAGATAGATAGCCCACCACAGCACAAACCCACGCACGCACGCACACACACACACACACACACACACACACATAATCACCTGTTTAGTCTATTCTGCATAGCATGCATCTGATATGGGCCTTTTAGGGCAATCTTGATGTGTAAGGGACATGGCCAACGTAAGAAAACAGGATCAAAGACATGGGTCAAAGTCGGAAATGAAGATGAAGACGAAGATGATTTGATGAAGTGCACAATGCGACAATTTCTTTTTTTATTGTTATATCCCAAGAGAAACCCGATGATGGTACGTGGTTCTATCTGCAAGTGAATGATGTTTAAGTGAACGAGTATGGTCAGACAGGGAAGGTCAATAGAGATCTATAGCAGTAGTACTGTAGGAAAGTGATCAATTCGACACATCAGATGCTATCTCATGATACTTTCATGACAATTACTTTAGCTCACTTCCAGGAACGCGACCATCAGAGTCTAGACCACGTTAACATTTCAGCAGTGACAGGCCTTTTGCCAGAACAAGCTAGCCTCTGGGTTATTGAGGCTCTGGCCTTGGTGACCATCATGAAGTTTGGGAGGTGGGCGTCTACGTGTACTGTACGTAAATTACAAGTTCGGGAGGGGGGGCAGATGGATCGGACGGCCTATGAATCGCCCCGCAATCAGCTGTAAGCTGCCTGTAATTACTTTATAGCGACGTTTGCAGTGGTTGCATGAAAGAGACTACATTGGTGTAGTGAACCTGAACCTCCCATTGAGCCTAGCAGTGCTTTAATGTCAGGATCAGGCTCTTCTTAACTGTCGACCCGCCACACCAAGCTCCACTAGCTCCCCCAATCTCCAATCTCGAGCCTCAGAAAGGACGACAGAGCCAGTGACATGGCTTTTCCTGGGAGGCTGCTCCATTGATTCATCTACCTACTCACTCCCCTTCGAGGTCTCAGATCTAAACACTCCATATCAAAAACCTCCTTCTTCTCCCCTACAAAGCAGCATCTCTTGTTCAAACTCTTTTTTCCCCGTCGATTTCTGATCGTCAATGGTTTATATCCTGTATCTATATATGCCTGCCTCTTTCGCTTCCTAGTTTCCTTGCATTGCATAGCAGCTTGGGGAGTGCTTATCGCTATGAGCTCTTCTGACCGCAACGACTCCCCCGAAACACCCGACTCCTCTGGCGCTGGTACGCCCAATAATCCGAATCGCGCCTCCGCCTCGTACATCACCAACATGTGGACCGGCCTCATCCGTCGCTTCTCCAGCGAAGGCTCCTTTCCCAGTCAGGCCGACACCGCCTTTGACGAGGACAACTTCAAGTATCATGACGGCAACGGCAAAGACGGTGTAAACGGGGTCTTTGTCCCCGTGCGCCGCACAGCGAGTCCCCTGCGTCCACCGCCGCTTGACCCTCTCATCCTCCATGGCTATCGCCAGGGCACGCCGTCGTCGGCAAAGTTGCTGACAGGCGCTGTGGCGGAGGAGATTCGCACTATGGTTCCTGAGCGTTTGCGCATCGTGGACGATTGGCATCTTGTCTACAGTCTTGATCAGGACGGCGCGAGCTTGGCTACGCTGTACCAGCACTGTCGTCAGTATGAGGGCAAACGAGCGGGCTTCGTCCTTGTTGTTAAGGATCTCGAAGGAGGGGTGCGTACAAAGTGAGCCAATATGACGTTTTCCTAACTAACACAACTAGGTCTTTGGCGCATACCTTTCCGAATATCCTCACCCTGCACATTCTTACTTTGGCAACGGCGAGTGTTTCCTCTGGCGCGCCTCGACTATCACGCCTCTTCCTCCGCCCCCCTCGGCCGATACAACGAATCTTAACTCTCGAGTCACGTCCCTCGCTCCCCCACCGTCTGGGTCGGAAAGCAACACGCCCACGCACTCCCGCGCGCCGTCGCCTACGCCTAGTGAAGCGGTTCGATTCAAGGCGTTTCCGTACAGCGGTCTAAATGACTTTTGCATCAACTGCGAAACGGGTTTTCTGAGTGTTGGGTCGGGCGGCGGGCACTATGGGCTATGGCTAGACAATGGACTCGAGGTCGGACATAGCTCAAGGTGCGAGACATTTGGCAATGAGCCTCTGAGTGACGAAGGCACCAAGTTCGGAGTCATTGGTGTTGAACTCTGGGTCATGGGCGTATGATGACGATATTTTGGCTTTACTGTTTGCACGGCGCTCGGTGTTATGATATGGACCACGCATGGCGGATTGGCCTCTCTGTAGAGTGGCGATCTATGACAAAGGGGGAAACATATGTCCCAATAAGATAAGACAGAACGAACTTGTATGGAATGATGGATGTTTCATGGGTATATAAAATGAAGGATGACAGCGAATATAACTAGGGATGGATCAGTAGAAATCAATGATACCCGGAGCTGACACTCCCGACTCTTTACATCAACATCGTAGCCCGTTACGGCTGCGAAACTCCAAAGGTTTGTTTTAGAAAAGACTTACGATTTTATTAGTTCTGAGTCCTAGCTCTGCTTCTTAGCCATAAACTCCTCTATTCCTTCCAACACACCCTGCGGCGTCGGCGACTCGGCGCACACATCAGGCTCAAAGCCAAAGGACAGCAGGTGATCTCTTGTTGTAGGTCCGATAGTTGCAATGAACGTCTTTCCGTCCCGCTTGTATCCCTCATAGACCTTGTTCGTCTCAGCGTCTAGAATGCCCATAATGCGGAGCATACTATCGCAACCAGTAGGTGAGAATACAACGATCCAACGCACTGGATCATCCCGCGTCTCACTAAGAACCCGGCGCAGATCAACGGGGAAGCTCTCCATGACGCCCGTCCCGTAAACGACCGTCTCTGTAACACGGATACGTTCCGTGTCGGGTAGGGCGCCGTCCTGTAGTGTCTTAGGGATGATGTCGCGACGGGTCTCCCCGACGAGGAAGAGCAGCGGAGGAAGGGTAGGACGTGCTTGGTCGCGGTACCATTCGAAGTAATGGGCGAGGATGTAGGGGGCTAAAGCAGCGCCGTTGCCTGTGTGACTGCCGAAAACTTGAAGAGGAGGATCTTGGGGAACGGCGGCGAGGGCGCGGGTTGTGGCAGGACCGACACTGTAGACGGGGACGTTCTGAAGGTGAGGCCATGAGGTTGTGTCTGTTGAGTTGGTGGTGTCGTCTGTCGCATGAGACACGATGTTAGTCGTTGCTATTCTTGCGGGATGATAGTAAGATGTCATGACGCACCTGCTTTTCCGTCCTCAACGAGCTTCACGAAAGCCTCGACTGCGCGCTGCGAGGTAAAGATCAAGCCGCCGTACTCATGATGCTCCTGGTTTCCGATGCGACGTTCGCGAAGTAGCGCTGCGATTTCTTTCATACCTTCGTCATGGAATTGGTGCAGCAGAACGGGCACGAACTCGGGCGCAAAGCCAGTCCCGTTAACATTGGTTTCTGAGAAGAGGTCTTCGTATGAATCGCCGGGGCTCGATCGCGTCTTGAGGAGGAGAACGGGTATCTTGGAGGGTTGCCCCCCGGCTGTGTCGTTGGATGTCATGATGGCTAAAGACTGTCGCGATTGGGATCGATGTATGTGATTGGCAGCGTGCGTATTTTGTGGCGATGCTGATGCGTAATTTAGAGAAAGAAGAAGTGGTGGGGTGAGGCTGATTGAAGGTGTAGTAAAGATCATGAGGTAGATGATCAGCGACTTTCGGAGACTCGGAAGGTGAGGGGCTCGTGGGAAAAGTGGGCGACAGCTTTATCGATACGGGAGTTGCAACTGAGCTTCCATTCATTGCTAGAATTGTGGTACCTACGATGTAACCTTCGCACGATGGGAGTCAAATTGGGTGCTTCGTATTGACAATGTTATTTATGATTTGGTGTGTACAGTCGCCGAGTCCTCCTATAGAAATACTATGCTACCGGTTTCTCCATCTGCTCATGGTCACTGTCCTTTGTCAACTCGTCTGCGTCCTTCTTGACACTGCACCACTCCATTGCCATTCCTCCCAAGATAGCAAGACAAGCCATGATGAGAGCAACACGGAAGCAACCACGCAACGAGCCATTGTAGGCCTTCAAAGCCTGCGCATGAAACCTATGCGGGAGAGTTTCCAAAAGACCTGTCACACCATCAGCCTCGATTTGCTTGGGAGTGACACTTGTAAAGGCCGAAAGGCGCTT
The DNA here is from genome assembly GCA_012977755.1 of Fusarium nurragi. Classification (NCBI taxonomy): domain Eukaryota; kingdom Fungi; phylum Ascomycota; class Sordariomycetes; order Hypocreales; family Nectriaceae; genus Fusarium; species Fusarium nurragi. Next base: position 5,974 of record JAALXI010000060.1, read on the forward strand.
GGCCAACTCTCCATCGAGAACATTCTGGCCAACGGAAACAAAGATAGCACCAGAGAGTGTCTGGGCAAAGATCATGAGCGACGCACCAATCGACACTTGATTGCGTGGAAGGACGGTCTGCGCTGCCATGTTGGGGGCCTGAATGCAAGCACCCAGGCCGAAGCCGTACACAACCTGGTACCCGATCCATTGACCCTCTGATGCATCTATGCCTAGAGTGGTGAGGAGACCAGCGCCCACAGCAGCGATGCAGATTCCCGCAATCAGAAATGGCATATAATATCCAATGCGGGTTGTGAAAACGCCGCTGATGATGGACCCAACAACGAGTGCGAGCACCAGTGCTAAGAGATGGACACCACTTTCGACGGCCGAATCGCTCTTAACGACCTGGAACCAAATAGGTAGGAAGTAGATCAGGAGTGTCTGGTGCGCGCCGACGCAGAAGCTCACCCAGAAGCCACCGCATATGCTGCGCTGGATGAAGATGTGAGGCGGAACTGTAGCCTGTTCAGGCTTCCAAATCTGGATCAGGACGAAGGCGATCAGGAGAGTGAAAGCAACCACGAGCAAGGCGATGACACGGCCATTGCTCCACTGGATGTTGTTAGTAAAGCTGGCGTCTGAGCAACTCAAGGGCAGACACTTACACTATACGCGAAGCCACCCCATTGCAGAGCCAGACAAAGGCAAACAACCCCAGGAATGAGAGCAATCAGGCCGAGCCCGTTCAGCTGTTGGAGCTTGTACACGAGGCTGCTCTTCTCGGTAGATTGGCAGGGTATGTGAAGAAACAAGAAGACAAAAAGCAAAACAACACCACCCAGAGGAAGATTGATATAGAAGCACCACCTCCAGGTGACATGGGTCGTGAAGGCACCACCAATGACGGGACCGATGGCTGAAGCAATTCCAAAGACTGCGCCGAAAAGACCTTGATATTGGGGTCGTTTCTCAAGTGGGACAGCGTAGACAATGATAACGAGCTGTAACAGTGTAAGTTGTGTTTTGTTTTTGGTGGATGATGACAAGAACTTACAATACCAGACTGAGTACCCCCAGCGCCCAAACCTGCAATGGCCCTGCCAATGATGAACGCGGTCGAGTTTGGGGCGGCACCGCAAACAGCTGAGCCAATCTCGAAGAGCACGACGGCGGTCATAAAGGTGGTCTTGATGTCCAAGATGGTGTACAGTTTGCCAAACACTAGCAAAAACGCACAGTTGGTGAGTAGATAGGCTGTGCCGTACCAGCCAATGTCACTGGCGGCGTGGAAGTCGTTTGTGACGGCGGGAATGGCAGTTGATATGATGAGTTTGTCCTTTGGGGGGGAATATTGTTAGTTTACGGGGACATAGTGTGGTGCAAGTGTTTGGCTAGACATACCAGGGCTACAAGGAACATGCTGATGTAGAGCGAGATCATCAACAAGGCAAACTTGATGCCCTTTGGATAGGCCACGTCTGTCGGGGTGTTCTCTGGGGGCATCATGATTGCGCATATGAGATGGGCAGTTCGATGTTGACGACAAAGATTGAGGCTGTTGATAGTAGACAGATGATAAGAGCGAAACAAATCTCTGATGTATAGTTTGTTAGAGTTGGCTTGAACAAAAAAGAAGAGAAGTATGGAAAGTATCGTAGCTATATAAACTTATCGGCAAAGCTGAGACTGTCCGTACTGAATGTCCGCAAAGTGATGGTATCGCGGACGGTCAACAATTGACCAATGAGCTTACATCCATGACCGTCCGACCGTCCGCTCACTCACCCTCCACAAAGGTCATCCTTCGTCTCCCCGCTATTACAGTCGATCATAATGTTTTAATTATGGCATGTTTGACTCTCAAGTCTGAACCGTCTTATGTGTGACGTAACGAATCTAAGGATGTAGTTATGTGTCAAGGGATATCTCCCTAGTAACTGCCTCTGTTACTCTTGGGTAGATGGGCGCTGGATCACGTGTGCTCTGCGGCTTGTCAAGAACCATGAGCGGAAATGGCTTCAAGTCCAATAGCTGGAACTTCCGATCTACATTAGCTTCAACAAAGTTTATCGGATTGAAGGGCTGCAGAGCTCTCGCCTCACCAACTCATGGAGGGTGATCAATCACAGTCAAGAGTACATGGAAAAAAGCGCGAGAAACCAATCCTCAGCTGCACATTCTGCAGAGGACGCAAGTAAGTCCCAGCTCCAACTCGAACCAAAGACCGCACTGTGACATTGATATCATCATAGGCTTCGATGCGATAGACAGTCCCCCTGCGGCGCCTGTACACGGCGCGGTAAGCCCACAGACTGCGCTTTCACCTGTTCCGAGCAAGAGCGCAAGGAAGCTATCGATTACAGGCCTCATCATAGGAATCTGAAAGCTCGTCAGAGGATTGCTCGTCTCGAGAACTTAGTGACGGAGTTGAGGGACAGGACCGAGAGCCCGACCCAGCCACTGGACAGCGCAGCTTTACCAAGCAATGGCTCTGGTCAACTTGAGTCTGCAGTATCCAACAGCTCGACAACTGCTAGTATGGGCAATCTGAGTCTTACACATGGCCAGGCCGTGTACACTGGCAGTTCTCATTGGGCCACAATTTTGGAAGATGTATGAGCGAGCCCTTCATTTGAGACCATTCAGTAACGAGATAATCCAGATTCAACAACTCAAAGATGACCTTGCCGATGACTTCTCAGATGGGGCCGGTGAAGTATCTTCACAGTTCAATGGCGGCCTAATGCATCGATCACCAACAGCACCAAGGATCTCACTTCTTGCCGGTGTCACATGCCTACCAACAGAACAGATCTTGGCCATGATACCTCCCCGTAGAACAGTCGACAGATACATCTCACAATACTTTAACACCTTCGACTCAAGTGCGTCTCCATTTTCCCTGTTTCAACCAGTGCTAACTCCCTTTTGAAATCAGTTGTTCTACATCGAGGTAAATTTCTCGCAGAAGTCAGAGTACCATGAATACTTGAGACTTCACTTGCTAATCCCATATACAGTATGCAAACTTTTGGGTGAACCCCTCAGCCGTGCCCATCATTTGGGCGGGGCTACTATTCAGCATAATGAGCATGTCTGTATCCCTCCAGAAGAAGGAGTTAGGAACACATGGGCTGCCCGCTGCAGAACTGCAGAGCACGCTTGAAACTTACCGAACACTGACCATACAGTGCTTAGTTGCTGGAGATTATCTTCGTTCCAGCGGGTACACAGTCGAGACGCTGATGTTGCTCTTTGCAGTTGACCAGGAGATTGATGTTGATACATATATCGGAAATTGGGTCTTGATGGGTGTCATTATAAGAGTCGCCATGCGCATGGGTCTGCATCGCGATCCATCCCACTGGCCAAGTATACGACCTTTGCAAGCTGAGCTGAGGCGACGAACCTGGACAGCGCTGTATAGCATGGACTTCTTCACCAGCACTCAAGTTGGGCTACCGCGCATCATCAAGGACTCCCAATGCGATGCGCGCCCGCCCTCATATTTGCTGGATAGTGACATCGGCTTTGAACATAACACTCTCCCACCTGAGAGGTCTTCATCCGAACCTTCCATGTTGGCTTTCAACATTCAGAGACACGGTCTCATCAAAGTAGCAGCTGAGATATATGATACTACCGAGGCAGGACCACCACCGGCTGCTGTCATTACTGTACTGGAAGCCAAGCTTGAGAAAATCACTGGTGCTTTGCCTACTTGGCTCAAGCCAAAATCTCTTGAAGAGTCGATCGCAGACAGTCCCTCTGTCATACTTCATCGAATGATGCTGGATATCATTACCCACAAGGCCATTTACCTTCTGCATCGACATAGTTTCGTGAACGTCTCTACAAGAGCAGAGAGTGTCAGGTCCCACGAAGTATGCATCAAGGCTGCCTTAGCAATTCTAGGGTATCAGCGACGGATAAACGAGGAGACCCAGCCAGGAGGTCTTATGTACGGCATACGCTGGAGAGTTGCCGCGCCACTTAGCCATGAGTTTCTTCAGGCCACCACGATGCTGTGCTTTACATTGAGTAAATACGATGCAAGCCGTTATCTACACAGGCGAGACGATATCTTGGAGGCGTTGATCTTGGCCAAGGAGGCCTGGGAGGAGAGATCCGACGAATCCGTTGAGGCTCAGAGAGCAGTCAAAGTGATCTCAGTTATGCTAGAACAAGATCGGAAAATCTCGGTGCCCCTTCCATCGTCTCTAGCTGGTAAGAAACATCCTCACTATTCAAATCTTGTTTTGTTGCTGACGATGTTCTGTAACAGTATTTGGTGCCTCATCGATGGCGTCCGCGGAAACTCGTTTCAATGGCTTTGACAATACTTTTGGACAAACCATGGCCTTAGATCCGTCTGTGTTCTCAGTTGACAATGATATGACGGCACTTGGCAATGTCATAGATGAGTTCATGACCAATACAGTTGCATCGAGTCTGTCTAATTCATTATTTGAAGCCACGCACTGAGCACAGCCGTTGTCGAGGCTTTGGGAAGAAGTTGTCGATATTGGAGTCGTTGACTTGGCCGACCTCAAGGTCTATGATACTAACACCACCTTAGTATAGACAGTCATTTATCACTGACTCTTCAATGTGGGAATTGGACGAACAAAGCTCTATCGTGAAAGTGGCCTGAGTGGGCTGCTCGCCCCATATTCACCCGGGAGGCGGCGTTGCTCCGGCCTAAAAACAAGCTGCCTGCCCCTGGAAGCTTCCAGGGTGCTTATCGATAACATCTTAGTTAGCCTTGGGATTCCGGCGATAGTCAGTAATTTAGCTTCTTTTCTGCTAGACAGGGCTGACAAATTGGTGTCACACCACGGCATCGGTAAAAGCTCCAGGGCCAAAGCCTAATTCTTCCCTTATTGAATCTCTCAATCGTTCCGCGGCGTGTCTTTTTCGTTCGTTGGCGTGAACCAATTGCTCATCTGTTTTAGTTACTTGGGCCCCTACCGAAAGCGCCGTCTTATTCCTGAGTAGGGTGGTTCTTGGCCGCCACACCCGCTGCCGCAGAGACATCTTACCATTGCCAGTGGCGCCATTCAATGTCGAGCGATCCCAACGATCAACAGCAGGCGGCTATGGCCGTTTCTGCTGCTGCCCCAGGAGGCTCTGCTGAGCGGCCCAAGAGGATCCCTAAGGGTGTGGTACTGGGTCCAGATGGCAAGCCGTGAGTTTCAACTTTCAACACCACGCCCTGCAAATGGAGCCCTATTCAGACTGACCCTTGTTCAGATGCCGGAGCTGCACCTCTTTCGCCGCATGGGCTTCCCAGACAAAGGGCACTCTCAAGCAGGACGCCGCAGCAAAGGCTCAACCCACGGCTACGCAGGGCCCTCCCTCTGACTGCCCTCCAGATGTCGAGGTGCTGGGCCGAAGTACGTGGACGCTGCTTCACTCCATCGCGGCTCAGTACCCGGAGCAGCCATCCACCGGCCAAAAGTCAGACCTCCTCAGCTTTGTTGGCCTGTTCTCCAAGCTGTATCCGTGCTGGGTCTGCGCAGAAGATTTCCAGGGCTATCTCAAGCGGGAAGCGCCACAGGTCAACAGCCGGGATGAGTTTGGCAAGTGGCTGTGCGGTGCACACAACGACGTCAACCGCAAGCTGGGCAAGCCCGAGTTCGACTGCTCCAAGTGGCAGGAGCGGTGGCGGACGGGCTGGAAGGATGGACGCTGCGATTAAAGCTGCTCTGGCGTGAGCGAGCTGAGGTTGAGGCTGGGCTGGGCTGTTTTTGGATCGACGGTCGGGCCGAGAAGGTTAGCGCGCTATATCGATACAACGTATGGGGGTCTCTTCTGTCTCGGCTCTCAGCCCATCGTGGCCTTCGGTGTGCGGTGTACGATATGAGTATCCTTGGGGGCATGACATGATGGACCGTTGTGCCATTGGCCATTGTGTGGATACACTCGTGGTCAGTGCCGGACCGATGACATGTCTACGTACAGAGGGGATAATGGATGGGCAAAACGGTTTCAGCATCAGTGAGCGGAGCATGGAAATCGCCGATTCCGGATGTTCGAGACGGAGCATGAGCTGTACAGTAAGGTGGGTAGAGTGAGGGGCGAAGTGAGAAACTGCATGTATAGAATCTCATCTCACGATATTTGATGGATGTATAACAACTCTGTAACATAGAACGAATCATAAGTTAGAATGCGTGAGGCACGCCCTATAGTGAGATCGTTACATTGTATGGATTTGAATAACTTCCATACACCGCTCCTGATCACGAAAAGCAGTATCAAACCACCGTCGTTGCCAGTTGCACCTTTCAGTAACATGGACAAAGCCGGCGGATGTAGTCGAACTCAGGAACCGAGCGAAAGTACGATTTCCCAGGGAGTTGGTCTCGCCCATGGAAGACCCCTGGTCGTGGACACTGGTATATCCCTGCTGCTTTCGGTGAACTCCTTTAGGCTGGACGGTGCGATAAGAATGATCTGACATGACACCGCTGTACTCCGTATGCACTATGCAATATCAAACAGACAACACAACTACCGGGCCGCCTTTTTTTTTTCTTCCAACAATCAGTACAACGACTTACCAGTGGCATGGCTAGGCTCAAGGTGGTGTATAGATGATACCTTACCCTGCAACATCCCATTTCGCAGCCGATGCCTGCCACAGCCCCTCGTCTAAATCATGCTCTTTATCCGTAGAAAAGAAAGAGACCGTCCCGCTATTGTAACGCGATGCCTGCGGTGCCCTGAATTATGGGCAACGGCAACGAGCGGAAACCATAGGAAAGAAAAGGCCTTGACTATGTAAATCGGATGTCGATTACAGGACGTCAACGAGTTGCAGTACGAGCAAAGGCCCGTTTACGGGACACGAGATCCCTGTCGTGAACCACTCTAAGTAGTGGTTATCCTCTTTATTTTCATCAATCAAAGGTGCTTGCTTGGCTTGGGGTTGAGATATTTTTTGCTCTACATTATCTGTGTATGTAATGTATAATCATCTCTTACCTCTCAGCATTACTGCGCATGCATACGTGTACCAGCGATGATCAATGTTACTGGATGGATAATCAATATCAAAATGCTGCACATCAACCGAAACACGCCAACGGGGGCCCAACTGCGCGTTAGATCCAGGGACCAGGATTGCCTTACTGTCTTTCATTCTACATACCATAGTGGATGTCCATGTCGACCTCGAATATAGCCTCCCTCACGGACATGGGCCCGGCCGGCGCTCGGCTGCACAGGCACGGGCATCGTCCCCTGCAAACGAAGCATCCGATTACATTTGATCCACTTCGTTCTGTGTAAATGTTTCTAGACCAAAGTCTGCCCGATTGGGAGGGCCCGTAACTGGGCACATGGCATCATATGATTTTCCTGCTGAGTCCTGTAGCGCTAACCCAGGCATTACATCACCATCACAGTCACTGCCCGTCTTGTCGCCGTCACCGCAGCTAAACTAACAATTCAGACAATTAATCAATCACTATCATCGAATGCTCACGGACCATCAACCCAGGTCGGGAGCGAGCGGGAAAATATCGTGACTCGAATAATTAACGGCCAAAACAATACCGGGCTTGGTATGGTATGGTATGCCCGTGGTGTTTCCTTGACAGGTCCGATTGCGCCGGGACTGAGCTCATTCTTGCCTGTGGTCTTATTTCTGGGCATTTCAATCAAATCAGATCAGATCAGATCAACCCGTAGCAAGGGGCCCCATTGGCTCTGTAGGTAGGGTAGCTCTCTGAGTGTACACCTTCAACTTCTATCGATGCAGTCAGTATCAAGTTCCAGCTCAGGTACTGTCCGTCGTCAACGTATAAACACCTCCTTCCCCCTCCTCTACAACTTCTTCTTTTCCTTCCTCATCATCCCATCGATCAATCCAATCAAACAATCAACTCCATTCCTCTCTTGGTTGTCTTGGTTACTTCCAACTTAGACATCTTCCCCTACAAAACAACCTCTTTTTACCCCTCCAGCCCTACCGGACCTTACCTACACATACAAACCTCAACCGCAATCATGAGCAACAGCAACAGCAACCTCCAAAAGCCTATCGACGTGGCTGAGTATCTCTTCAAGCGACTCTACGAAGTCGGCGTCCGATCCGTTCACGGTGTTCCCGGTGACTACAACCTTGTCGCCCTCGACTATCTTCCCCAATGCAACCTCAACTGGGTCGGCAGCGTTAACGAGCTCAACGCCGGTGAGTCCCATCATGGCTTTATCTCCATAGCTTCACATTTACTGACAACCACTTTCAGCCTACGCTGCCGACGGATATGCCCGTGTGACCAAGATGGCCGCTCTCATCACCACCTTCGGTGTTGGTGAGCTTTCTGCCATTAACGGTGTTGCTGGATCTTACTCTGAGCACATTCCCGTCGTCCACATCGTTGGATGCCCTTCCACCATCTCTCAGCGCGATCAGATGCTTCTTCACCACACTCTTGGCAACGGTGACTTCGATGTCTTCGCCAACATGAGCTCTCAAATCTCCTGCAACGTCGCCAAGCTCAACAAGCCCTCTGAGATTGCCGAGCAGATCGATACTGCCCTCCGTACTTGCTGGCTCCGCTCTCGCCCTGTCTACATCATGGTCCCTACCGATATGGTCCAGGAGAAGGTTGAGGGTGCCCGCCTTGACACCCCCATCGACCTGTCTGAGCCTCAGAACGACCCCGGTAACGAGGACTTTGTCGTTGAGGAGATCCTCAAGGCCATGTACGCTGCCAGTCGCCCGGTCATCCTCGTCGACTCTTGCGCCATCCGCCACCGCGTTGTCGAGGAGGTCCACCAGCTTGTTGACAAGCTTGATCTTCCCGTCTTTGTTACCCCCATGGGTAAGGGTGCTGTGAACGAGGACCACCCCAACTATGGTGGTGTCTTTGCTGGTGACGGCTCTCACCCTGCCCGTGCTCAGAATATCGTCGAGGAGTCTGATCTCCTGCTCACAATTGGTGCTCTCAAGAGTGACTTCAACACCACCGGTTTCTCTTACCGAACATCTCAGATCAACTCGGTTGATTTCCACAGCACTCACTGCAAGGTCCGATACTCCACGTACCCCAACATCGCCATGCGCGGTGTCCTCCGCAAGATCATCGCCAAGGTCGACCCCAAGTCTATGCCCGCTCCCTCCATTCCTGAGGTCAGGAACGAGCTTGAGAAGAACACCGACGACTCCGAAGTTATCACACAGGCCTGGCTCTGGCCTCGCGTTGGCGAATACCTAATCCCCAACGACATTGTCGTCACTGAGACTGGTACCGCTAACTTCGGTATCTGGGACACCAAGTTCCCCCGCAACGTCACTGCTCTCAACCAGGTTCTCTGGGGCAGCATCGGCTGGTCCGTTGGTGCTTGCCAGGGTGCTGCTCTCGCTGCTAGGGATGCTGGCAAGGAAGGTCGAACAATCCTCTTTGTTGGTGATGGATCTTTCCAGTTGACCGCTCAGGAGTTGAGCACCATGATCCGACACAAGCTCAAGCCCACAATGTAAGTTCTCGATACCGTCCAACCCACAGAGCGCATACTGACCGCCTTCTCAGCTTCGTCATCTGCAATGATGGTTTCACCATTGAGCGATTCATCCATGGTATGGACGCTGCCTACAACGATATCAACAACTGGAAGTTCAAGGACCTCGTCAGCGTCTTCGGTGGCGAGAAGACCTGCAAGACCTTCCAGATCAAGACCAAGTCTGAGCTCAACGCTCTCATGACCGACAAGGAGTTCAACGCTGCTGAGTGCTTGCAGTTCGTCGAGCTCTACATGCCCAGGGAGGACGCTCCTCGCGCCCTGATCATGACTGCCGAGGCCAGCGCTAGGAACAACGCCAAGAAGAACTAAACGGTTACGGAACTGGAATTTTGATAGACGGGGGTTTTGTACAACGTTCCTGGTGAACAGCTTATCAGGCCGGGTCCCTGTTTGGCTAATAATAATGATTCAAGTGGTTTATACTATAGACTGGCGGACGATGGATGGTTTTATGTTTTTATGCACTTCAAATCGAAAAGCGATTTTCTCAGAACTCTTTTGCTTTGTGACTCGATTGGTGATTTTCGATTTTTCTTCGTTTGATAATTGTTGTTCAGCGCTACCTCGAGGTGCATGCGTTCAGGTAAGATTTAGACAATATGCAAGATAGAGACTTAAATCGATAGGGTTGACCGCAGTTGGCTAATTTTATTTCGGATAAAGGCCCCGTGCAAGAACATCTGACCGAACAGACCTTCTATAAAATTGTCTATTTAGTAAAATTTCTGTCTTTTCCAACAGCCTGGGTCTTCTCTCAATCGTCAACCATAAAAAGCAGCACCACAACAACACACGTGATTCGCCCGCGCCAAAATTCTCCACGCGTAACGACCTAGCTCCAGGTACCTTCAAGTCAACATTACGACTCACTCTTGCGTCTTTATCTTGGAAAAGACCAAGTCACGCGAATTACCATCTATCCGGATATTTCTTACATATAGCAATTGGATACAAAAGTATCACCATGAGTGACGGTAAGCGAAAGCAGGGCCCCGGTGGCAACGGCCCAGCCTCGAAGAAGAGCAAGGTAAGCACAGAATCTGAGCCATTGTTTACGAGAAACTTCTCAATTGGCCCCAAGAAGTTATTCTATGGCTGCTTTGAATAAGCTGAGCTGACGTTCACCAAAGGGAGGCAGTGCTGGCAAGTGGCAGACGACACACCAAAAAGCCAAGCAAAGTGAGCAGATGGAGCTAGGAAGGACCCTGGAGGTCAACGATGCCGGAATCTGGGTGACTTACGCGAGGGGAATGAAGGGCAAGGCCATAAGGGAGTTCAAATCCCTCTGTGATGAGGTATGCCGCTCGCTCACAAGACATGTTCAGGTCTGTGGCAGACAAGATAAATTAACTTGTTTCAGTACGGCGAGTCACTGTTCGGAATCAAGCCCCCGACGGAAGACGGAGAGGATGAAGATGGTGAGAATGCCGGGGATATCGAGGCTTCCATCGAAAAGGAACTGGCCAGCCTGACGCAGCCAAAGCCTAAAACGAAGCAGACCTTCACGCCCATCGGGACTGGGCTGGACTGCGTCTTCTTCATGAAGACGGTCAAGCCTGTTGAGCCTCTCAGATTTGTTACCAAGGTTTCCCAGGATGCCAAGGACTGCCCGGACCCGATGCAGCGCAAGACCAAGTACATCAACCGCCTGACACCCATCTTTGACACCGACAAGGCAACCGACAAGGGTATTGAGCGTGTAGCTCGGAGTGTAATGGAGCCGCACTTTGAACTCAAGAGTGAGTCGGGAGAGGATGCTACCGCAGAGGAAGCTCCATCGAAGGAGGAGGGTGAGGGGTCTGCACCCTGCACGGTAAGTGAACAATTTGATTCGCAGGTGGCGTCGTTGTTTAAAATCTGACCATCTCCATTTCAGTACGCCATCAGGTATAACATCCGGAATCACACCGCCTTCAAGTCGAGTGAGGTTATCAGGAAGATTGCGGACCTGGTCAAGCCTAAGCACAAGGTCAACCTGACAAATCCCGACAAGGTGGTATTGGTTGAGATCTTCCAGGTAAGCGGCCCCCTTCTCGCGTATTGGACCTATCGCGGGCGCCATGTAGCTAACTGGCATTAAGACGTTCTGCGGAGTGTCGGTTGTTGATGGCAAGGAGAGCGAGGAGCTTAAGCGTTACAACCTCAATGAGCTGTACAAGGTGTCCCTAGAGGAGAAGAAGAGCGAGCCCGCAGCCGAGGGAGCCGCGGAATCGAAGTCGACGTAAGCGTTAAGCCACTCGCGTATGGAGGCGAATTCCTTTATGTCGGTAGAGGGAGAAGACGGGGCATTCCAGACGAGTCGAGACTTTGACATTATGGCTACACAATAAATACCGGTTGGGCCTTGGTCGAGAGGCAAGAGTTGAGCTTCAGCATGGTGTGGTATCAGACTACCATCAGTTGTGTAGGGTGTCATGGCTATCCGCTGAGATGGGATTTCATCAAACTTGATGTTGGGCTGGGCAAACACCCACATAGTATTATGGGGTTGGTAACAACTCTGCATGGAACAATGCAACGCTCGAATTGCAGGGTTTTGCATCCCCAAGGCGATGGAAAGGTTGCACAAGGTGACGGAAAATCGACGCCCGGTGATTTATCTACATGGAGGAGCATTTACCGGTGAATAGATCAGCAGGCTCTTGCATAGTCTTGTGAAGGACCAAAAAAACAAAAAACAAAAACAAAAAAACACGCAATCTCACGTTTCAACATCTCTTGGTCGACCGTGATGACATACGTCGTCGCTTACGGCGGCGTACTCCCCTTGCTCTGAAGCCACCCTAGGGCTGGGACTGAGATATACATAGTAACGGGATGCGGGACGTGCTGCAAGGCTAGAACAGCGGTGCAAGATGACTTTGTTCAGGTGAGAGATAGGGGAGAGGGCTCTACTCGTTCTTTGGCAAAGGAAGCGCGAAGTGTTTAGGTCATGCTTTACATGCATGTACACACACCGATAGAGATCGCAGAAAGACATGTTGAGGCCCTCCGTATGTCAGCAGTAGAGCCCGATATGATGGAGTTTCGGTCCCGAAGTTACGGGCTATGGAGTTTGTCCTCGTACCCCGTTACATCGACGAGTGACAGTCAAGCCGGGAGTGGCTGGAGATGGTTAGGTCTTGTAACTTGGCTTGTTGATGCAAAGAATTTCTGACAGCGGAACATATACACAGTCCAGATCCCAGCAATTGGAGACCTCGATGGGGGGGGATCGCATAACAAGACAAAAGCCCAGACTAGCGGAATGCGACCCAGGTCAGCTTCGCTTAATGCGACCAATGATAAATTCCCCGACTCGCTTCTCGATGCACGCCAGAGGCATCGCCATTTTAGAGTGACATTCCGCATGAGTTGAGTAGATTCTTCAATATCATGACCAGGCGAGTGAGTGGACGCGTGCGCAGAAACGAGAGGGGGGGGGGACTGGATGGACACTACCATACGCGTTGATTCTCTTCACATCACAGCACAGCACGATACACCGGACTCATACCTGTCCCGGCGGAGTGGTCCAGTGTTAATTAAGCTCGGATCTCACTGGGCTTGCGCGGTGCTCGTTCCGGTCCGCATCGCGTCCCTTTGCCGATCTTGCTGCAAGGCTAGCGAGGGATGCAATTCTACTTCTACTTCCACTCCAGGGTCCTTTTGCGATGCAACTTGGATCACGGCCAGGAACTAGGCCAGGCACTCGCATCCTTCTCCTTCTCCTTCTCCGTCTCCTCCTAGGCTTCGGATTCTGTTCCGTCCTTTTCTTCTTCGCGTCAGAGAGAGACCAAGGGGAGGGACTGATTCCACATACATACGGTCCCTACAGCTGTTGTTTCCCCCCCCGTGTTTCCTTTCTGCAAACATGCAAAAGATGATGTCGTTAAGTTTTAGTTCCCTTTTCCCAATAGCCAAAGGGGAGCCGGCGAGTTCAGCTGGGCTCACCTCTAAACTCAGCCACCGCCCAAAGTTCTTGTACATGATCCCTCTATTTGTCTAGTTTGTTTGGTTTTATCCGACCGTTGAAGGCAAGAAACAAAAGTGCTCAGTGCCTACAGGAACGTGCAATTCTGGGGGTTGGTCGCTCGAGCTCGCTCGCTACGTCGGCCATTTACATTTGCCTCAGGCTCGGTTCTCTATTCCGCACCTCGTGAGCGTGGACCCTTAGCTACAGGCTACCTACCAACCACTGCCCGGGCTTGTCTGGACCAATCCCTCTGTGGCTGTGGCTTTTGCATTCCCATAATTCTCGCTTCTCCTTTGCTCCCTGCTATTCCGCTCTGGTCACCGCGTGCGTGCTCTGCTTCTACTATGCAGCATCAGCTTATCCATGTAAATACCTGCAGCGGTAACATGCCTGCCTGGTCCCCTCTCTCGGGTCCGAGAATTATGCTGTCTATCCATCTCGTTAACCCTTTGGGAGGGGGGGGGCTGTTTCTATTCCTTGTTTTGGTTTACCTCTGCTTGCCTGCTGGGTCTATTTTGCTTTGCTTTACTTGAATTTGCTCTGCTTCCTCTCGAATACGCACGAGGCGTTCGTGAAGGCGAGTCCAACTGCCTCGTTGCGGAAGTGGATAACTACTACACTGCATCCTTCTTGTCACATCATTTCTTCAGTGCATCTTCCTTTTCTATATATCCTTATAGACTTCCTTAACAACCTCATCTATCCTCATCATCCAACACTTGCCCTTTCTACGCAACCACGATCAACAGAGTTACAGAGGGAAGTCATTGTCCAAATACACTCTACAGTTGATGCCTCAGTTATCAAAACTCTTTGTCACGTCTCATGCTGCGAAACCTCTCCCTGTCAAGCAAAACATCCAAGACAATCCACGCTTGGTTATATACTAGCAAACGACCAAAAGCCATTCTCTGTCGACAACTGCAACTTGTCCTCCCACTTCCTTAACGCCTCAATACAGCAGCCACTCTCCTGTATATCTACCACGGCCGCAACCACCCGTTTACCATAACTACCTATATAACCCTTCCCCTATGACTCGGGCGTCGTACCAATGCACCTTTCGGGAAGACGGCAGTCTGCCCCTCTTGAGCCATCGTGTTGCGCAAAAAAGCTGCAACCTTGTACATGACAATATCCCCCGTTCGGTCCGAAACTTGACCTCTACTGAATCATCCTCAGTCGCCTCTGCTTCTGCTTCTACTTCTGCTTCTACTTCTACTTCTACCTCTGCTTCTACTTCTACTTCTACTTCTGCTTCTACTTCTACCTCTGCTTCTACTCCTGCCTCAACTCTCAGTCACATGGCGACTGTTCCACCAGAGAGTTCTGTCCTCTCGCTCCTCAGTGGCATCAGCCCTCGCCTGTCAATTAAAGAGCTCGAAGTCCTCCCTTCGGCTCGCCTGCAACGCCTTTATAATGTCAAGGTCACTGAGGGCCCAAGTCTTGTTTTGGCCTTGCCTCCACCCGCGGTTATACGCCTGCTGCGTTCTGAGAAGTCATCGCTTGGTTCTGAAGCTGCTGTCCTGAAGTGGCTTTCTGCTGTTGCCAGAGAGAGAAAGGTGTGCTCAGGATCTGGGGTCAAGGAACCTATGAGCAGGACAGCCGCGACCATAGCAGGGAGTGAGACCACTGCCGAATTATTGACTGGATATTTGCCTACTCTTGTTCGCCATGAGTCCCTCGGTGGTATATTGCCCGTGGAATATAACCTCATCCGACCGTCACAAGGTGCACCTATATCCACACTGTCTCGACCTCTAAGCTCAAGCGAGCAAAGGGCGGTGGACTTCCAGACTGGACAGCTTCTCCGTCGCATATCTAGTCAGGTGTCACCAACGAGGAGGTTTGGTATTGCTGCCGATGTACTTTCAGTCCCTGCCTCAGCTGTCCATCACCCACCATGGCGCTTTGAGGGAAACTTAAGTGAGTCAAAAGGCGCCGACTCATGGAGGATAGCGTTTCATAACCTACTAGAGTCTGTCCTTCGAGACGGCGAGGACTTGACCATTATGTTCAACTACAGTAATATTCGATATCAATTTGAGCGCTTCGACCATCTGCTTGAAGCAGTGACAAAGCCTCGCTTGGTTGTTTTGGACGCTGGGGAGGACTCGAATACACTAATACATCGTTCATGCGAGGCCGGGAGGAAAACCAATTCGTCTGCTGAGGAAACAAACGGGGTGCAGCCGCAGTCGAAATCATCCCGAGGGACCTCAAGAAGATCGGATCGTGGAAGGGGACGACCAGACCACAGGATAGTCCTCCAAGATGATACCAACAAAACAGAAGATAACCCCATGACGGATGAGTCTAGTAAGAGCAATATTGAAATAACTGGCTTACGACAATGGAACAACTGCTTATTCGGTGATCCCCTCATGGCATTGGTCTTCAGCAAACGAACACGCCCATCAGACGACTTCTGGCGAGGCTTCGACAAGCCGCTACCAGGACACGAAACAACACAGTGCAACATCATCGAGGACAGAGAAAATGCACACGTTCGCACACTATTATACGAGTGCTATCACGCGGTGGTCTCTCTGGTGGGGGAGTATTACAGACCGCAGAACGACAGCAGCAGACGGGAACTTGCGGCGCGGAAGCATCTCGGACACGTGCTGGCTCGTCTGGAAGATCTTGACGATAGGGGCCAGCTGCGGCGTAGGCGCATGAGTGGCGAGATGTCGCCCGCTAAAAGGCCGCGTTCTGGCCAAGAGAGTGAGGAGGATAGCGAATCTTGATGAGATATGACCATAATTTACCGCACTGGCGGCTCTTGGAGCCGTTGGTTAGGACGCAATAGTATACGAATAGATACATATAACGAGTTCTTCGCTCACGAGTCAATATACACGTAAATGTTCTCGATAAGTCAACGTTCTGTCTCGTGAAATTGAGTAGCCCCAATGCTCATTTGGCATACTATGCCCGTGCTTTTCCTTTTACTTTTGTCGAGGTGCCGCCATCCTCCTCGTCCTCGTCCTTACCGTTCTCGTCATCTTCGTCCCGGGGGAGCTGGAAGCCCATCATACCCAATAAGTTACCAGTCGGCCCGGCCATACCGGCCTGACTCTTGAAGCTTTCTAGCAGATTCTTTGCCAGGTTGTAGTCGATATCAACTTCTTCCTCACTATCATCTTCACCCTCTTCCTTGATGTCTGGAAGGCTGCTCTCTCCCTCTTTTTGGCTTGTGTTCTTCAGACGAGGTTGCTTGTCGGGAGGGTCAAGCTTGAGAGCGCCGTGCTCGTTGAGTTCGGCTTCGAACTCCGTGGTGAGCTTTTGGATTTCTTCGTCGTCTTCGTCGATAACAGGGGGCTTGGGCTTGTCTGTGGCCTTGTTGGTTGTGTTTGTGCTCGAAGTTGTGGATGGTAGGCCCATCATCTCCCTCATCATCCTGGCGAATTCCTCCTCGTCAAAGCTGACCTCTTTATCCTCGGACTCGCTATCATCGTCAAACTCGTCGTCGTCGTCGTCGTCGTCGTCATCGTAATCCATTTCGTTAAGCTCTGCGCCGTCCATTCCAGCACTATCATCGTTCAGAAATGCTTCGAAACGAGACACGATCTTGCGAAGGTCAGATTGTGTATTCGTGTCGCCAAACCCTGATTTCGTGCTGGAGGAAGCATTTCCTCTCTTGCCCTCCAACTCTCTCTCAAATTCTTGGTAGTTGATGTCCATCCACGCTTCACTATCGTCGCGGTTGGCATCTTTCCATGACTTGATCTCTTCGTCCGAAGGGAGAGCCTCGTTTCCGTCTTCTGCCAGATCCTCAAGGACAATAGCGAGCTCACGTACCACTCTGATTTTACTCTTTTCGGCTTTTGCGGCCAGCATCTCGAACCCACAAGTGAGTTTCATTCCAATATCCAGTCTCGCCATAATCTTATCTGCCTCACCCGAGGGCGCCTCTTTTTGCGCTTTCCTAAGTACATCGCTCCAGCTAGGCGGTGTATCGAATCGCTGGGAGCGTAGCTGGGCGAAAAGGACTTTGCTGAACCGAACAGATGTGGTGATAAGGTCCTCTGGTGGAAAGGTTGACAGTCCAGATGGTGAGATGACACGTTTCAATGCGGTTGGGTCCCGGAGGTAGAATGTTTCAACCGCCGGTGCAACTGATTTGGGCAGCGAGTGGAGGACACATGCTAATTTTCTGGGTATCGTGGCTAGAGAATGATGGATGGATTCACTGATCTGCGTGGGGTACTTTTCCAGTCTGTAAAAGGCCTCTGCTTCAACAAATCCCGAGTGAACAAGGGCATTGTGTTTCGTTTTGATGGCCTCGACTGCATCTGGCAGTTCGAGATTTCGAGACCTGAGACCTTCCTCATCTTTGACAGGGATAAGAAGCAGATTTCCCTTGTTGATCCATGAGCGGTTGTTGTCAATTTCTGGGCTCAGCCATCTCGGTAGCACATTGGCGGCTTCGACGAGAAGGAACTCGCCGTCTGTGTCAAAAACTCGAATCCAGACGTTGGGATGTGACTTGGATAATTCTCTTAGAATATAGACAATGAGCCATTCGTCCTCTACAGCGTCACTATAGTCGGTGATACCGTGGAGATACACCAAGCCTGTCAGCTGCATTAGCATACTATTCCCTGAGCAATACCCAATGTTGCAAGTCCAGAGCTCACCATTTTCATTCTTTAGGCTAAGATTGAAATCGTCCTTTTGCCATATGTAATCTTTCGTCAGAGCAGTAGCAAGTTCTATGCCTGCTTTTCTGATGTTTTCGATTTGCGAGAGTTGCTTCCGGGCATCAAATTGGGCATCCAGATAGAATAGAAGGTACTCGACACAATTATCGGCCAGTTGATTCTTGAAGTTTGTCTCTTCCGTTCGGCCCGTTTCATCGTAGGTTTCCTCCTCTTCTATGATTGGCGATCTAAAGGACATGATAATTGTTCAAATTGAACCAGAAATCGGTGAATAGTCGTGTTGTCAAGGGAGGGTTGTTGAGGTTGTGATTTTACATATGATAACTTATCAACTACCGGGTAAGCCACTTTCGCTGATACTGGAATTCTGTGCCATTCACAACAGAAGTGGGGCTAGTCCTACCTGGTCCAAGCTTATCCATGAACAAAAAGACCCCACTTTAGCGACACGCTCGTCACGTCCACCGGGCTGTCGCGTATAGTGGGAAGGTCCCTGAGAAGCAACTGCCCTCATTATTCCTTGTCCAATCGTCATTCTTTTCCCGCTGGGCAGCGAAGTCGATATCAACTTTCCTTTCACGACATCCGACGAACTGAACCAAATCAGAGCTAAATCAGATAAATTGTCGTGCGAGGAAATCATAAACAAAATACCCATCAGTTGCGATATCGCAAGGCCGTGCGCCTCGAAGCCATGGCGCCAACGAAAAGATCGCGGCGCGATGCTGAACAAGACGATGATGATAGTGTTGGCGTACAACAAGCGCGATCAAATTTGGGAAGAGACGATGGAGTAAGTACCGGATAAACGCACTTGATCTGGTACTTCATCTGACATGCCACCACAGAGAAAGCGCGCCAGGGTTGCCATCGACGATGACCGAACGATAGAACCTACACCTCAAAGAGAAGACACACCGAGCTCCGAGGACGGAAACGACGAAGACCATCGACGAATCGATGCGCCGCCGCAGACCCAATATGAACTCATGCGAGATAATGGCTTCAGGCATCTCGAGCACACTGACTGGGATGACCAACAAGCGACACAGAAGCTGGCCCAGCGGGGGACTAGTCTCGGCAACAATATGGTGTCCGAGAGCGGTATCATCGAGAGCATAACTTGTTTCAACTTCATGTGTCACGAGCGATTGCACGTCGACCTTGGTCCGCTCATCAACTTCATTGTGGGCGAGAATGGAAGTGGAAAGAGCGCTGTTCTTACCGCTCTGACACTCTGCCTGGGTGGCAAGGCCAGTGATACAAACCGAGGAGGGAGTCTAAAATCATTTGTTAAAGAGGGGTGTGATCATGGTAGCCTGGTTGTCAAGATCAAGAACGCCGGCTCAGATGCCTACCAACCCGATATCTACGGCGAAACCATCGTTGTCGAACGTCATTTTTCCAAAACGGGCAGCAGCGGATTTAAGATCAAGAGTGCCATGGGTCGAATAATATCAACCAAGAAGCAGGAGGTGGACGAAATCTCAGAATGGTACGGACTGCAGATCGGCAATCCCCTGACTGTTTTGTCACAGGACAATGCGCGACAGTTTCTCAATGCGGCAACTCCGGCCCAAAAATACAAATATTTTGTCTCCGGTGTGCAGCTGGAGCAACTTGATAACGACTACAAAATGTCACAGGACACACTTGACAAGACGCTTCTGCTCAGAGAGGATCTGTCCTCAAAGATTGACGCGGTTAAGAAAGAGATGGAAGCGGCCCGCCGCCTTGCGGAAACTGCGCAGAAGAACAAAAACCTTCGCGAAAAGGCACGACATCTCATCAATCAACTAGTTTGGTCTCAGGTCGTAGAACAGGAACGGTTGCTCGAGGAGCGTGAAAAAGACGTCGCTAGACGGATCCAGACCATCGCCGATGCGGAAGTGTATTGCGGTACAACGACACAGGATCTTATCACAGTCGAAGAGAAGCTTGAACGAGTTCGTCAGGCAAGGGAAGAACTTGAACAAGACAGAGAGTCATTTGAGGAGCGGATTGCCAAGGCCACTGAAGTACATCGGCAAGCACAGAAGGGCGAGTCTGAGCTGCTCATGGAGGAGCGGGATGCTCACCAACGGTTGAAAACAGTCAAGGATGACATGAAGGCCTGCCAACAGAAGATTGCGGAGGAAGAACGTCGACTAAGCCAGTCGACTGGGAATGCTAGAGCCCAGAAAGATAATGAGCTCGATCACGCACGAAAGAAGGAACAGCTGTTGAGGGAACAGATGGAAGAGATACAGAACAACTTTCCTGAACTCCAAAGCCGACTTGGTGAGGCCGAACAACGTTACAAGAGGCTTTCGCAGAGCAAAGAATACAAACACAAAGAGATCGTTTCCGTTAAGCAACAGGTCCAAGAACTCAAGGGAACGTCTGGAGGACGATTTGATGGTTATGAAAGAGAAATCAAGGATGTCATCAAGGCCATTGAGAATGAGAGTGGGTGGGAGCAGAAACCTGTTGGACCTATTGGAGCTCATATTCGCCTGTCCAAACCAGAATGGTCCGGCATCTTGGAAAGAACTCTCGGCGAGGGACTCAATGCGTTCGTTGTCAGGAGTAAATCAGACCAAACGAGGCTCTCCAACCTGATGCGCAGATTTAGGCTTAAGAAGCAGCCTCCGATCTATATTGCCTATGGAGGCAGAATCGATACAAATAGTCAGGAGCCTGACCCTGCGTTTGATACCATCCTCCGAGTCCTTCAATTTGATGACGACGTTGTCAGATCTCAACTCATCATCAGCAACCAGATCGAAAAGATCATCCTCATTCGTGATCGAGTCGAGGCTGAGAGAGTGATGGTCGAAGGCGTCCCTCCGCGTAACGTGGCCGCTTGTCTCTGTTTCCACGATGGACGGGGAAAGCGAGGCTGGGGTCTTCGACTTACCAATCGAAATGGTTCCGTCGGAACAAGCCCTGTTCAGCCATACACAATGCGCGCCAGAATGCAGACGGACGCTGCCCAACAAGTTGAGATTCAAGAAGAAAATCTCAAACACCTAGGACAGGAGATGGCCGAGATCAATCGCGACGAGCGCCAGGCACAGCAGGCGGTTCAACGATGCAGGACAGAGCTTGAGAACCAGCGCAAGGACATTAAGAGATTTGAGGGCGATCTTCGCAGAACGCAGGCCGACATCGAGCGTGTTCAGATGGAACTGGATGCGTTCGAGGGCGTTGATGATCGTCTCAATCTCCTTCGGGCCGAGCTCGAGTCGAAACATAACGAGGAGCAACAACTCGGAAGACAATATGGCGAAATGGTAGTAGCAAGACGAGACCTCAAAGCTAAGACTGATCTAGCCCGGTCAAGGTTGGAAGAAGAGAAGAACGATCGAGACGACTTTCAGGGCCGGGTCAACAAGGCTTCCGAGAAGATTGCTACCGTCGAGAATATGAGACGAGTCGCTCTCGCCAAGAAAAACGATGCCTTTGAGAGTCTTGATATCGCCAAAAACGAACGTCGACGCGCCGAGGAGAAGAGGGATCAGAAGGCTGCAGAAGTGGCCGACTTCACAGAACAGGCTAAACAGACGGCACCGGAGCGAGTTCATATCCCAGACGGAGAGACCTACAGCAGTATTGAGTTGAAGTACACCAAGATCAGAGAGCAACTCAAGCAGCGAGAGGCACGCCTTGGAGCAACAGACCAACAAATATACGACCGTGCCACCGAAGCCGGCGACCGATACGAAGATGTCATGAGACAGACTAGGGACGTTGACGACACTATTTCGTCCCTCAAGCGCGCCATTGAGCACCGTCTACATCTCTGGCGCCAGTTCCAGCGGCAGATCAGTGCGCGTATCCGGATTCAGTTTAACTACCTCCTCAGCGAGCGAGGCTTCCGAGGCAAGATTGATCTGGATCACAAGAACCGTAAGGTTCTCCTTCAGATTGAGCCAGACGAGACGCGTAAAAGCTCTGCTGGAAGAAACACCAAAACTCTCTCTGGCGGAGAGAAATCCTTCTCGTCTATTTGTATGCTGCTATCAGTTTGGGAGGCAATTGGCTCGCCCATTCGATGTCTGGATGAGTTTGATGTGTTCATGGACAATGTGAATCGTGCTATTAGTACAAATATGCTGGTAAGCGACCAAGATACTCAAGCAAGACATGACCACAGAAACTGACATACTGGCTCTCAAGGTTGATGCTGCTCGTCGCTCAGTCTCGCGACAGTATATTCTTATCACCCCTAATGCGATTGAAGGTCGCGCACGGTTGGACAAGGATGTCAAGATCATTCGGTTAGTTTTCTTTCCAGAGCCTGGTGCGGTGTCGAGTTGCTAACAAAATGCCTTTCACAGACTGACGGATCCTCGTCAACGAACACTTGACAGTTTCCAGTAAAGTTTATACTCAATATCTTTTAGGAGTCGGGCGCGAACACGGAACATCAGCTAGCTGTTGACAGGATTGGCATATAAAAGTGAGCGATTATGTATGGTGGAGTTTATCAAGTGTGAGACCGGACAACTTTGTAGGAATTGTTTTTGTATGGGGGTTTAACAACGGATGTCATTACAACGGGCGCCTGCCAAGGCTTCTCTATATTCATAGATAATGGCATACACGACTCATACAATACTTTACACCTAGTTCGTTCTTTGTTCAAATGACAAGCAGAAGTCATGTCTCTTTAGACCCTGACACCCTTACTCCTTAGTATATTCACACCGGCGTTGAGGGTGTAACCGGCCCATTGACCAAACGCTCCGACCATACCGCCAACTGTTTTGACCTCACCTAGTCTTCGCTGGAGGAACTGCCTCGTCTCAACAAAATCGGGGGATCTGTCGTTGGTCATAAAGAGCTCGCTCGTGCTGTAGATCATGGAGAGGGTGGCGCGCTTGCTGTACCATGAGGGGTCGACGGCCTTGTCGCCAGCAAGGAACCAGATCTCGTCGGAGAGCTTGGCGAGCTCTCTTATGGACTCGGGGACATAGCTGGGCTGGGCCATGACGGCCAATGCCTATGAAGCAGAAGGGTAAGTATTTGTATACCATGAAAGGCTTGGTATGTCTCCCACCTCTTGCCAGCGGTCCAGAACCAACTTGTTACCCATAAGTCGCTCCCATGTCAACGCTTCCACTCTCGTCGCGACTCCAGGCCCGTCGGTTTCGGGGAATAGCTGCTGGCTTCGAGCAGCCAGAGCTTCGCGCTGAGTAATGAGATGGTATCGAATTAGGCCAAAGGCGCCGTTGGGTATGACGCTCGCGCTGATATCGAGATAGCCCGCATCCCTCGCACCGCAACCGAGTGCCTTCTGTGAGAATCCATGTTCAGGTACGTGCTTGTAAGCAGCAGCGAGGATGGTCTTTTCAGCATCACCAAATGCTCCTGAAGGTGGTGGATGATCGTATGAGTGGAAGGGCCGGCGAGCAAGACCTTGCATCACCCTTGAGCTCGAGGCGCGCAAGGCTGATGTTCTGGGGAGGACTCGAGCGGACGCTGACATGTTGGAGAATCACCAGGTCTCGGTCGTGATAGCGGCTGGACGAGGCTTCACCTACAGATCGTCCGTTTTTTGGAGTTGACGTTTGCGATTTGTTATAGATGCTAGCTAGGCTTCCCCCAATGAGAACGATCCAATATCCCCGAGTGGGGCACGGCGGAAGAGCACGGGCCAGTCCCGGAACATGCACTCTACGACGGCGCTTTTATTCCGTCCCTGCACGGGATCGGCAGATAGCTACGTACAGGCTGACCTCTTAGTTCAGCAGAACAGTAGCTACAGCAAAGCTACAGTTTCGTGGAACGGCCCAACTGAAAATGCCTCATGCAGTGTGACAAGTGTACCTTGTTGACATTGCGGTACCGACTTGCGCTTGCATTCCTGGCTTTGGCTACCCAGATGACCCCGAGCAATTGATCTTGAAGAAGGCATGTAGCGCTCTTCAAAGCCCCGCTGGCTTTGATGGATCGTGACAGCTCTTACAATATTGGTTCAACAGATCGCCGTTGCGGGGCCATGGTAATGTAGAATGTCGTGCTTTCAATCGCCGTCTTTCTTGCATTTCCAGGTGTTGGACCACTCCAGATTTCTCGCTTATAAGCATATTGGGCCAGACACTATCTTCCTAGTTCGAATTCGTCCACAATGTTCCTGGGAAGGAATACTGGAGTTTACTCAGCACCAAGTTTATTAACGTCTTCAGCGTACATAGAGCTTTATTTCCGAGGTAGAGCCTCAAGTCTTTAAATGGCAAGTTTATTGTCCTTTGGGGCAGTTCTCCCAGAGGATAAGTCTGCTCCCTTCTTGGCCTTCCTTACTTTCCCCTGCAGCCTTTCCATCCTGCTCTTCCAGGCAACAAGGCAAAGGCGCGTGGTTTCTCCACATAGGATGCTGCTAACCGCCTGAGCGTCGTTAGATGCATTTTCAGGGATCGGCCGGTATAACCTTGATGGAATCTTTGGGATCATGCTGGGAACCCAACACAATGGCAATGTAATTGCTGAACCGAATTCCATGACTTGATCGTGAGCTAAGATGTCTTGTCATGAAAACCTTTGTTACCTCGGTGCTTGTTATTGGTGTTGGCATGAAAATTAACAACACCAACCGTGGCGGCGCGGGTATTCACAACGATTCGCATCCTTGTTCTGAATGCGATGCGCCGTGAACATGGCATGTCGGAAGATACCTACTTGACGGGTTAGTATGTCAAACCTGGCTGGGAACGTGATGAGACAAAACAGCTAGCAACCCTGATCCGCAATGTGTTGAGGGGTTGACCAAGGTTAAAGAGCGAGCTATTGGCTGGATCCTTCCGCGACCTCAAGCGATGGCTGTCGTGTAACAACGAGCGCTTTTGTAAGAAACCAAGGTAGGCGTTACACAAGCCAATCGCAGTCTCCATTCATGTAAGCTCAGCTGCGCAGGCCATGCTCGACTCGCGAGGAAAGTAGACACAGTTTCGGAGCCGACTTGGTAAACTGTTCAACAAGGAAGAAAAAGCTCTGGTGCCCTGCAGGCTTATGTGGGTTTGCTGTAAGTGATACTGAGGAAGTGATGGGATGGATATAAGCGCACGGGGTGAGTGGGCGTAGAGATGAGTTGGTCAGGTAGACGCCAAGCATGGATAGGTGATATGAATCTTGACACTTACGCCCGGAAACCTGCTGGCTTTAATTCAGCCTTGTGACAAGACTAGCAAGTCCCGTTCTCTTATTCATCATCCAAGACCAGATGTGATGGAGGTAAGGACTTGGATAAGGCGTGTGGATTCGTGCTGCAGATCTGGACTCAGGAGCCCAGACTCGACAATGACCTAACAAGTCCCAAACGCAACAGATCCTTGATGCTGCAAGCACATCTGCTTGTTCCTGGTGCTAACCAGTTCTAGTGCACATGGTACCTTGGCCCAGCAGCTTGAGAACACTGTTGGGCTGGATGGCGAAACCTGGCATCAATCATCAATGCACTTTCGACTACCGATGCTGGGCCACGGGTTAACGGGACTCGATGAGCACGGCGATGTCTCTTGATGCTGCAACGTGAACGTATAAACCTTGAAAGCACGTATGCAGGCAAGGATATTTATCTGCACTAATACCAGGCCTCTTCTAGCACCTTGCAGAGCGGGCTACCAGTTATTAAGCCAAAGCTCGTCCCTTACCTCTTTACAGTGTTACCGAACTGTTTCATGAGACGTGAGAGTTCCCAAGTCCGTTGTCCCTGAATAAGATCGGTTGTGACTGATGCAGGATATTCCAAGCTGTGATGGTATACGTTGTTTGGGGTGTTAGGCCTGTTATCTCTGCGAGGCAAAGAGGGAATAAGGACGCGAATCCGACTTAGGCTATCGAGGTTACATACGCGCAGAAGAGCCAGCCAGAAGATGCGAGATGCATGCAATGAGCATGTAGGTTTGTGTAATAAAGAAACTGTAACTATGACACCTACAACGTAGGTCTTTTCGTGGAAGATTTCTTTTAGAATTTACCTTATCTTTAGGTAGGTACCTGGATTGAGGTAGACAGGAAGGAGCAGTTTGTTAAGTAGCTCGCTCTCAGCCTCGGGCTCAAAGCATCGTCATATGAGCAAGTTCCAAGCGACTTACACGAAGGCCACGATGAGGTGGATAAGATGACAATAATACCCCTCCACGCAGTGGTATCTCTGTTCTCAAACTTTGTACTGCATACAGCAAGATTTCAACGTAACTTTCATGGTACCTCGTGTTATCATGCTCATGCTCGGTAAGCTTTAGAGTGGGCCCCATCATGTCCACAGGCCCTGGTCCTACCCCTGCTCAGTGTCCTCATTCGTCGCCTGATCTCGTCTCATCTCTCCCCAACGCGTTCTTTTCTTTTTACGACACAAGAAGAGGGAGAGAGAACCTTGAAAGTCAGCACTAAAGAGCCACAGACACCAGAAGCCACACTCGCCATCCTTCCACCGTCTTCCTCCTATCGCTATTGTCTCTACGAGCCCCTTGGAAGCGTCAAACACCGACGCTCTCCCATCCCAGACGAAAGAAAAAAGTCAACCAACTGGACCAATCTATTCCCAGAAGCCAGTATCTAAGTACCACTACGCCGCACGCCGAGGCCTTTTTCAGCCAAGCCAAGCCCAAGCCTAGCCCACGAGCTGTGTGATTCATTCGTGTGCTGCAGACACTGGTGCTTGCATTTTTATGCGACAATCGCCATTGTTTGATTGACCAACCGTGGATCTTGTAGCTCATCTTGTTCTGGCCTTGTCCGTGCTGGTAGTTTAGCCTACTCCGTACTCGTCCCCCCATAGCTACCTATCCTCGTTCATCGATCGCTCACCTCGCCGACTAATATTCCACTACGAAACGTGGACACCTACGGCCCGTCTCCGCTCCCCTCCGCCACGACCTACCTCTCCTAGAAACCGGTCGCGCCCGTTCGTCTGTTGTCCGAACACGCACCCGTCACTCAATATCTACCTACCTACCTTATTACGCGACGAGGCCACCACCCACCCCCAACCAAAAAAAAAAGAAGAGGTTTCTTTCTGTACGTCCAGACGTACTACGCACGCGATCAGACCACACAGTCATAATGGGTAAGTTGATGATATCTTCTGCTTGATTTCTCACGTCTTGATTTCCCATCATGGGCGGCGATTGCTGCTCCTTCTGCCCCCATGGCTGGCTATACACACGCGCTTCTGCGTCTGTCTGTCGAAGCAACGTGTGTGCCGTTTCCTTGTCGTCTCGACTATGCAGCACCCCATTGTCTTTTTCAATGGCTCCTCGAGGCTCGGCGGCTCTACCTGTAGTCGCCCTGCCCCAGCCCATCCATCTCCTGCCGAGCCTGATTGACCCCAATTCAACCCATGATCTGAGCTTCATTACCTCGAGAGCCTGAACACAACAGATCTTGAGTCTGCCTCACGGCTGTCCGTGGCTGCTGTGTCTTGCATTGTGTTATATCCGCGCATGCGCTCCCACTCCTTGGAGTGTCTTGATCAACCAATGTGATACCACCTCTTGCTCTGATGCAGCCTCGGAAATTCCCCATTCCACTCCAACAAAGCTCTTCCAGCCGCTTCTTCTTCCTCGTGTCGTCCTTCCCCATCCATTGCATTGCATTATCGAGCCCCCTTACCTGCATCTCCCGCCAAGGTCCACCCGACTCTGCCACCACCCCTCCACTAGAGAGAGGTTGACCTCTGCCGCCTACCTCAACCAAGCTACCCTCACTCCCTGTTATTTCAACCACTCTTCCTCTTTCTTACCTTCCCCGTTGTTGCGCATCTTTCGCAGAGGTTTTATCCTTTCTTGACTTTTGTTATTCTGACGCTCACCTTTCTATAGCTGATTCCGGTGATACTTATCGACCCGTAAGTAAACTTAATCCATTTCTAGCTCCCCCCAACCATGCCCATCAACTGTATTTGCTTGTTGAGTCTGTCCTTTCACTTGCGCAATCGCTCTCTTGTCGTGCCGAGCTTGTGCGCTCCCCCGCGCCTGATCGTATCATGACCTTTGATCGTCGCTTCTGGCAGTTGCTTCCCGCTCCTCGAGGACCCTGATCGCAATCTTGGATCGAAGGAGCTCCCGAGAGCCCGAGAGCTCCTTCGATCCAAGATCGGTCGTCGCAATACGCTCTGCCTGTTCCTTCCCATTCTATATGCTCAAGGCCACTATACTGGAGAAGCCAGTGTTTGGCACTGCTATGTTGTTGGCAGGCCGCTGCTGTTTGACAGTGGCAGAGACGGCCGGGTAGTGATTCGAGCTCCTTTGCGCGCGCAACCTTACCTTTGCCGAAACATTTCAGTTCACAATACCCCTCTCTCTGCACAACACTGGCACCTCGCATTTTCTCAACACAATCAAGCTTTGGCATGGCATCGCTCGTACTTCTTCCCGCTAACCCCCTCAAGCGCGAGAGGTCACGATCTCCCCGCAGACGTTCAAGAAGCGCTGAAAGGACACATCGACGCCGCTCCTACTCCCCCCGCAGCCGATCAGGAAGCCGGGACGATTATCGACGAAACCGTGATCGCTCGCCCATGACTAGCACAGGCGCACCAGGCGGAGGACCAAGTGCAGGATACGGTGCACAGGCCCCTCATCGATCATACGAAGAACGAGCCGTCGCCCGAGAACAGATGATGAACAACATCCGCGAATCCTCCCAACAGGACCGCCGAGTCTACGTCGGCAACCTCTCGTACGATGTCAAGTGGCACCACCTCAAGGACTTCATGAGACAGGGTGAGGCTTTCAACGCCGCGGAATGCAGGTGGAATACATGGGACTGACGAAATGGTATAGCTGGAGAGGTGCTCTTTGCCGACGTGCTCTTGCTTCCCAATGGAATGTCGAAGGTGGGCTTCATTGCATGATTTTTCTTTTCCCTTGGTTGGCTTTCCTTTGTGGCTCTTCATTCCCTCTTAGCATTTATGGATGGTTGGGTTGACGGGTGGGACGTTGTCCTGGGTTTATTGTAGGGATGCGGGTAAGTTGACTTCCATCATGACTATCTTAGGCTCTACTAATCGATCTACAGAATTGTGGAATATGCTACACGGGAGCAAGCCCAAGCGGCTGTTGCCCAGCTGAGCAACCAGAATCTCATGGGTCGCCTAGTCTACGTGCGTGAGGTAAGTAACAAGTCGTGTAACCCCCGGATGGACACCGAGCTGACAGAGTCCAGGACCGTGAGGCTGAGCCTCGGTTTATCGGTGCGACTGGCGGAGCCCGTGGTGGCTTTGCCGGCGGTGTAGGCGGTATGCCTGGTCATTTCAACCCTGGATATGGCGGTGGCCCCCCCGGCGGCGGTGCTGGTGGTGGCGGCGGCCGTCAGATCTATGTGGCCAACGTTTGTTCAACCCCGGTTTGTGTGTAAGTGATGAACGAGTATTGACGTGCAATAGCTCCCATTCAACATAGGCTGGCAGGATCTCAAGGACTTATTCCGCCAAGCTGGTATGTATTCAATTCCACTCGTTTGAGCTCATGATACGCTGGGTTCGCAGTCTAATTATTATCCCAGCTCGAAACGGCACTGTTATTCGAGCCGATGTTCATGTCGGCCCTGATGGTCGCCCCAAGGGATCTGGTATCGTTGTCTTTGAGAGCCCTGATGATGCCCGCACCGCCATTCAGCAATTCAACGGTTACGACTGGCAAGGCCGCGTGATTGAGGTTCGCGAGGACCGCTACGCCGGTGGTGGACCTGGTATGGGCTTCGGTGGCCGAGGTGGCTTCGGCGGTGGTATGCGCGGAGGATTTGGCGGAGGCTTCGGTGGCCGAGGCGGCTTTGGCGGAGGACGTGGCGGCTTCGGTGGAGGTTTTGGTGGCCGTGGCGGCTTCGGCGGAGGTGCTCCTGCCGGTCCCGGCTTCGAGCCCCCTGCCAGTTCCATCCCTCCCAACCCTTTCACTGACTTTGCTACGGCCGGCACCGAGAGGGGCGAGATCATCTATGTTCGCAACGTAAGGCTTTGTCAACGTCCCCCCAATATCGTGTCTCCACTAACATCAAATAGTTGCCCTGGTCCACCAGTAACGACGACTTGGTTGAGCTGTTCACCACCATCGGAAAGGTTGAGCAAGCTGAGATCCAGTACGAGCCTAGTGGTCGCTCCCGTGGGACGGGCGTGGTTCGGTTCGATTCCGCCGACACCGCCGAGACAGCCATTTCCAAGTTTCAGGGTTACCAATACGGCGGCCGCCCTCTCAACCTGAGCTTTGTCAAGTATCTGAACCAAGGCGGAAACGACGTCATGGACACCGATCCTCATGGCGGCTTGACTCAGGACCAAATCATGTAAGAGTTTGGTGGTTATGCTCACTGGACGTGAATCTCATGCGGCTATGTTCCTACACGATCATGGCCGGCTTTTCTCTTTTCGCCCAATCGTTTTTTATATTTGCTTGTTTCTTTTCTTGCACTTTTCGTTTTTCACGTGAGCAGCAAAAGTTGGAGGTTATCGACGCTGGAAACGGAACGTACGGATACCCGGTCGAAATCAACATCGAAGATGAATCGACGCCTTGTCTTCTAATATGCTGATGGACTTGGGGTGAGGGGGATTCTACTATGGGCTTACTACACAGTACCGGCTTGTCCCACCTCTGACTCTTGGACGACGGCGAGCGATTCTCAAACATATGGTTGCTCATTGTGCCAAGGAAGGAAGGGATGACTGCTCGAGCTGGCAGTCTCATAGGAGACTGCGTGGCTCTACTTAGAATGTATCTCGAGTAATCATCCGAAGGTTTTTAAGAACGACGGCAGGTGGTCTTGGTGAAGGGGAAGAGCGTAGGGATCGTGCGTACATGCGTAGCATCTTGGGGACAGACAGTCAGTGCGCCGGCCAGGCGATGATCTCAGTGAAGGTAAAACATACTGATGATTGGATGGTACATACTGGCGTTTAGGAGTGATATGGCCTGGTTTTATTGAAACGTAAGTAACGATGACAACCACGGCCATGGTGATGGTTAAGGCATTGGTGTTTGGATTATCAGCGAGGCTACTTATCGTTCACCACGGGAGCATTGTGAAGCTTGGCGGAGAGGCATCGCAAAGCTATACATGATGAGTTGTAGCATATAAACATGATGGCAGGGGAAGCTTTCCAGTTTCCGAAACCTCTCTAGCCGGTGTCTATCCATCAAGACGACACATCTCTACAACAGTGTTGATGCTGATAATATTGTCCTCATGTTTGGGAAACCGAGCTCTGCAGCTTACATAGAGCTTGTGCAGAAGTTGAGCAAGAGTAAGACCCTCAGCTTGGGTGCTAGGGTGCTCTGGGACTTGGGAACTAAATTCAGGTAGCGGACATTCGGAAGAAACATGAACGTCACGCTCGGAGGCATGAAGTGGTGTCGAGCAACAACGAGGTCCGATAGCCTTCGGCGAGCGACATCTCCACCAGAAACGCTACGCTTGGTAAGGCGTGATGAATGTGATGAATGTGACTCTTGTCTGATACGAGAAATAGAGCTCTAACCTCTGGGTTTTGCTAGATACCAAGCCGGATGCCCAACTTGCCGTACCCCAAAGGCTCCTTTGATCGACATCTGCCAAGCTGATAGTCATCCCTCTCCCAGGGCTGTGCTCCCTGGGCAAGTTCCTTGACTGGCTGCGTAATTTTCTTTTGATTCAAATCGAGGTAAAACAGCTAATAACGGGCGTTTGCGTTTAAGCTTCGAAATAAGCTTGTCTTGGGTAGGTAGCCTCGATCGGGTACTGGCGCATCCGTGATGCTCCTCTTCATCGATGCCAAGACCGCTTGGCTTTAACTTCTACCTAGAAGGTAAAACCAGTTGATCAAAGCGGTCTTGGAGCCTTGGTACATGAGTTACAACAGGGTGAAAGCTGGGCCGACGTAGGTGACCATTGCCAATATCAGTCCCGAGTGGTGCTAGTAGCTGTGTCTACTATCTCGTCCCGTTCGGCCGGTCTGCACATATAGTGGGAGGCATCTGCCGTAAACTATCTAACAAACTACGAAAGCTACGGCTTCGACGTTGATTTTGTTTGGTATCCGGTAGATTAAGACGCCTAGGCCCTAGGCATCGCGATGCCGTGTGGCTGTGTGATATACTAGCTTAACACCAAGATGCTTGGTAAGTCAAGTTAATCACTGCTGTGTACAATCAGACACTGTCACTTGGGCACGTCGGGTAAGGAACTCCTTGGCTCATACGTTGTTTGCGGTTGAATTCCTAGGATATAACGCCCTACATAGTTTGGTGACTTTGGCGCACATCGCGCAGTAAACTATCAACCTTGGCGAGCTGTTAGTACGCATCCTTGTTGTCTGTTGCCGTGGACTAGATACCTACCAGGGGCTCCACGATCCTCAAGACGAGTCTTTCAATGACGTGACTACAATATTCCTTAGCTGTAAAGATATTTTGACCGTCTTGAGAAATCTATAAAGCATGTAGTCTCTTGCCTCAGTATCAACATTATCCTCATCACCTTCAATTCTCACTCCAACACCTCTACACTGCAGTCTTCAATACTTCCTTCTCGAACTCTACTCAAATCTCCTTTCGAAACAAACATGAAGTTATCTCTCCTCGCCGTTGCTCTCAGCACTCTCGCTGCCGCCTCGCCGACCCCGGACGTGGAGCACGAGAAGCGCGTCCTTGGTCTTCTCAAGCCCAAGACCAGCAACATTCCCTTCACCTTCACTTCCATCTACGAAGTCGTCGCTACCCCCAACCAAGTCGTCGACTCCGAGAACAAGTTCATCGGCGGACTGAAGAACAGCCGCGGTCTCTTCAAGTTCGGCATCAACTCGCACGAGGACATTATCTGCTACAACATCACTCTCTACGGCTTCCGCGGCGAATACGAGTCTCCCGCCAACACGGCTACCCACATCCACGAGGCTGTCAAGGGCAAGGCTGGTCCCCCACGGTAAGCTAATACATGGCCATGAATGAATGGCGATAGGAAAGCTGACTTGTCATCTAGCATTGCCTTTCCTAACCCCGTCGGAAATGATAAGATCCGCACCTCTATCGGCTGCCTCAAGGGCCCATTCCTCACTGGTATCAAGGCAAACGGCGAGGACACTGGTGCCGGGTTCACTGTTGCACAGATCGAGAAGAACCCCGCGGGGTTCTTCGCCGATTCACACTCCAGCCTTGCTGTCCCCGGTGCTTTCCGAGGACAGCTGGACTCTGGCAAGAAGTGCTAAGGGGTTAACCCCTTTCCCACACTTGTTTGGCAACCCCAACTACTGCGTACACGGTTCTGACAGAGTTTAGATAGGGCTGCCGCTCTGTGTAATGCTTACACTTTCTTATGTATGAATAATTGGTAGTCATGGTGGTTTGGTGACCCGGTGGAAATCGTATAGAATGATAATTCATTAATCGATGGTACGACTCTGGCCTGTTGATGCGTGAAAACCCTAAATCGTGAATGAAATCGCTCATGCTGCAGCCTTCTTCTTCTTCGCCTTTGCCTTCTTCTTGCTCCTGTCTCTGGGCTTCAATGCTGTCATGCCAGCCTTGCACACGTCGGCGTACTGCACGTAGAACGCCTCCAGATCATCCGGGCTGACAACTGTGGATAATTTGGTCTTGCTGGCGCGCTCCTTCTTGCCCTTGCCGTCTGTTGCCCGAATGATGAGGGGCAGAGGCTTGCCAGGACGAATATCTGGTGAGGGTTCCTCTTCCGATGGACTGGGGATGTCTTGGCCGTACGTGACTGAGACAGTTTTTAGCAGAAGTGAAAGGTGTGGTACAGGGTTCTCACGTACGTCGCTTCTGGCTCAAGTAGATGGCGCCATGGTCGCTGCCTTTGCGGTGGTTGAAGAGCTCACCCAGCTTGGCGAAGAACTGTCATGATGTCAGATACAAAATCCATAGAAGATTGTCGAGTGCTATTCAGTTATTGAAAAAAAACCATGAAGAAAAAACGATAGGTCTACTTACCTCGTCATGGCTCATATGAGAATCGGCCATAGCGATGAGGTTTGAGCTACGGGCAACAAGTCGATGTATATTGAGAGGTGAGTGTTAAGCCGCGACCCAATATTCAAGTCGACTTGTGCCCCGCCATCGAGTCGGAGATTGAAGTGTGGCGTAAACAGCGTGTGGAGGCTGACTGTGGCTCCTGTACATCGACTGTTCTCAGCGCCAGTCTCAATTTAGCAGGCGGTGAAACAGCATTACCTGTAGCTTTGTGCCGTAAATCAGTCCATTTTTCTGCCGGTTAAATTTCCTATTAGTCTTTCTTTTGGTTGTCTTTTCTAGCAATGCCATCGGGCTTTGATGCAGACACATCTCAATTGGCCTAGAGATAACCTGAGCGAGAAATATCTCTCACAAGCCTGTGGAGATCACTATACAGCGTCCATATTTTCCTCGCGATCGATCGTTGCGAACCTATCTCATAAGTCGCAAAAGTGGCGGTTGACCGCCTGCTGAAATAGGCATAAATATTCTCGAATATTTGGCGGAT
Source organism: Fusarium nurragi (assembly GCA_012977755.1). Classification (NCBI taxonomy): domain Eukaryota; kingdom Fungi; phylum Ascomycota; class Sordariomycetes; order Hypocreales; family Nectriaceae; genus Fusarium; species Fusarium nurragi. The sequence goes on from JAALXI010000060.1 coordinate 40,549, forward strand.
CGTTGCTTAAAATTCCATCTACATCTACGGACACAGAGTTTGCATTAGGTGCATGAGCGACATTCCTTTTTCTTTGGCTCAAGATGTCTTCCGCTCCAGAACTTCAGCAAAAGCTCTTCAAGCAGATGGGCTTGAATGTTCCAGATTCTAAACCTCAGAGAGATGGACAAAGAAGACCACGCCTCCCACTTTCGCGAAAAGATCAGCGAAAGGCGCAGCGGGTGCAGAAGAAAACCCATGTTTATGCAAGGCCTACTCAACAACGACCACAGCCTGCCAATAATGCCCAGAGAAGACCAAATGGAGCGCAAAGCAGCCTTCAAGCGCACAAACCTCAGCCAAGACCTCCCAAGCAGATCAGCGATGATGAAGACGATCTCGACGACGACGACGAGGATGGCGGAGATATCTCGTTAGGCGAAGACGAGGACATGGACGATTTGATGGACGACGACGAAGAAGATGATGCTGACGACGACGAGGAGGAGGACGAGGAGGACGAGGAGGACGAGGAGGACACAAAGACTAAAGCGCAAGGAAAGAGCGGGAACAGGGGCGTTTCAAAAGCCGTACAGGAGAGGCTGGACCAAGATGCTGCCGAGATTGAGGCTTTTGAGAGAAAACTGGGTATCAAAAAGGGTCGAAAATCACTACCTCAGTCTTTTAAAGAGGACGGGCTCGGTGATCTTCTCGGTGATTTAAGCGCTGAAGAGGACCTGAGCGACAACGACAACGACAACAACAAAAGGAAAAGCGAGTACGACGACTGGCTGGCATCCAAACGACGGAAGACCGCGGAAACTCCGAGTCAATCAAAGAGGCGTCATGAGGACGAAGATGAGGATTTGGATATGATGGACGAGGATGACGAAGATGGCGGGGACTTTGATAACGAGTCTTTTGGTGGGTTCGACGACGACGACGGTGCCCCAGACAATACACCAGCTCAACCGCGACAAAGAGAGAACCCTTACGTAGCGCCCACTACTGGAGTTACGGTTGCTAAATACGTCCCTCCTTCGATGCGCAAATCTGCAAACTCAGAAGAGGAGCGCAAGAGCCGACTACGCAAACAAGTTCAGGGTTTAATCAACCGTCTCACGGATGCAAATATCTTGACCATCGTCAAGTCTTTCGAGGAGCTCTACCAAAACAATGCTCGTGGTGATGTAACGGATGTCATCACTGATGCGATCATGGCACAGATCTGCAAACCAGAGAGTCTGCCCGATCAGTTTTTCGTTCTTACGGGTGGTTTTGCCGCTGCCATCTACCGGTTGATCGGATCAAGCTTTGGTTCGGTTTTGATTCGTCGTATTGTGGAAGATTTTGGTGGCCACTATGAGCAAGCGAGCAAGGAGGTCAGCGCCGAGACGGCAATCCAGAAGGAAGCCTCTAACATCTTGACGCTTCTGTCTCAACTTTACGTGTTCGAGGTTGTTACCTGCAAGATTATCTTCGACTATATGGAGAGACTTCTTGGTGACCTCAATGAGATCAACGTGGAACTCCTTCTGCGCATCTGTCGTATGGCTGGTCGAATCTTGAAGCAAGACGATCAGCAATCGCTGAAGCATGTCTCCGGTGTTCTTAACCAGTCCCTTTCGAAGGTGGGCTATGCCAACATCTCTGCTCGCACAAAATTCATTGTCGAGACCATTACCGACCTCACAAAGGGTAAGCGCAAGGCCCGAGGCTTGGACTTCACTGTTGTGTCAGAGCATGTGCAGCGTATGAAGAAGCGCCTCGGCGATCTCAAGGGTCAATCACGACGACTTGACGGTCTTGCCCCTATGGGTGTAGGCTTGGTCGATATTGAAGGAGCTGAGACACGAGGCAAATGGTGGTTGGTAGGTGCCAGTGTACCGACCACTCTCCTGGATAAGAGTAAGAAAGCCCATGTCTCTGATTCTGAGGTGAGCGATCACGAAGACATGGATTTTGTTTTGCCCGACTATCCGCAGAAAGCTCGAGCACAAGGTCTCGGCGGAACAGCACAAATTGCCATCTTCACTGCCCTGATGACGGCATCGAATTTCGAGCACGCCTATAGACAATTTGTCAACCTTGGGCTCAAGAAGGATGATCAATTGGCCCTTGCCACTGTGTTAGTTCAGTGTGTAGGAAGCGAGATGCAATACAATCCCTATTATGCTCTTGTGGGAGGCAAAGCCTGCTTGATCAACAGCAGAATCAGATTTGCGCTTCAGGATCGGCTGTGGAAGATATTCAGGAGTCTCGGTGAATCTATGTTTGGGGAGGCTCCCGAGGAAGATGAGACGGCTGATGCTGAGCGTATGAAAGACGAGAGACGTATTACCAACGTGGCCAAGTTCTACGCATCCCTTGTTGCCGATGGGACTTTGAACATCACTGTCCTCAAACCTCTAGAGCTTCCTGAGGCAAATTACTGGACATCAATGTTTGTGCAGCTATTTATAATTGCTCTCCTGAAGGAATGTCGAAGCAAGAAGAAGACACCGGAGGAAGATTTGAAGCTGGAGAAAACGTTTGGCGGAGCCCGAGAGCTACCGGGCTTGGCTGCCGGAATCCATTGGATGCTACGGAAGAAGATTCGGAAGACCAAGTTGATTGGCGCCAAGGAATTGAAGAAGCTGGAAGGTGTTTGTGAAAAGGCTCAGATCATCGTGCGGCCGGCAGTCATAGAAACATAGGCTATGGATAGTGGTCATAGATATACTCGGAGGCAATGGTACCATCGGGTTTCCCGATCTTTCTCTGCTAGACTCATGACAGATTAACAATCATTTCGGTAACAAACTCCGTAGTGAGGTTGGCATCCCGAGGGCAATTGACGTCCGGGCCGGGTAGGAACGGGACACACCGGGTTGTCGGAGGTGCAAGAGGCGGACAGCCCTGACAGCCTCCAGGTGCCTTGGAAGAACCGTTTCCGCGTTCGTTGAGTCGGAACGCCCGAATTCTCAGGCACGAATCAGCGCGGACTCTGAACCAAACCAGAAATAGCTCCAGAACTTCAGAAGTTGGATATATCCGTAGCACGCAACGCTATTCGATAACCGGAGATATATGTCCAGGGGGCGACTCTCACACAATTGCAGCCTAGAAAAAAAAGATTTACAGGGCACGCGCAGGGAGTGACAGCGCTGTAGGTGGCCCCCTCGCCGAGGAAAAAGGCCAATCGTGTGAAGGTGTCGGCTGACGCCCAAGAAAAATTTACCTGACAAACCCCCCTGCTGACGGGTTTCTCTTTGCCGAAACTCCCTGTGAGGTGCTGCTATGCTGTCTGGCTGTGCTTTCGAGGCTTAGGTGCTCCGTGCTTTAGGTTAGACGGGGCGAGCTTTGATGCCGTAACTAACGCCTCAACCTCCAACCTCATCGACTTTTTCTACCTCGTCCTCCCCCTTCCTCTCTCCACAATCCGTCTGTCCTCCATTGCCTTTCCACACAACCCCCCATCATGCTTAACAGTCGCTTAATATCACGAGCTATTGCTCGCCCGGCCTTCCAAAAGTCAACGTAAGTTTATTGCAATGCGCTTTGCGACGATTACTCAAGAGAAGCATGGCTAAAAGCCCGCTTCTGCTGGCTGCGATCCGCTATCGTGGGGAAAATGGCTCGTCAACTAACCTCTTTTCTTCCTCGATAGTCTTCCCAGTGTTGTCGCCTCCCCCTCGCTGTCGCGATGGAGCCGCGGATATGCCTCTGAAGCTGGTATGTTAAGCTTCGAACTCGTTGGAGCACGATACCGAACAATCCGCTGACTGGAATTTCTCGTAGAGGAGAAGGATCTCGTTATCATCGGTGGTGGCGTTGCTGGCTACGTTGCTGCTATCAAGGCCGGCCAAGAGGGCATGAAGGTTAGTCTACGACAGACCCAAGTTTGCAACTCGGAAACTGGGGCAAGCGGGCAGAATGAGCTAACCGGGTCTTTTCTTTTGATATAGGTTACCTGCATTGAGAAGCGTGGCTCCCTCGGTGGTACCTGCTTGAACGTCGGCTGCATTCCCTCCAAATCTCTTCTCAACAACTCGCATCTTTACCATCAGATTCTCCACGACACCAAGTCCCGCGGAATCGAGGTCGGGGAAGTCAAGCTTAACCTGGCCAACTTCATGAAGGCCAAGGAGACCTCCGTTTCCGGCCTTACCAAGGGTATCGAGTACCTCTTCAAGAAGAACGGCGTTGAGTACATCAAGGGTGCCGGTTCTTTCGTCAACGAGCATGAGATCAAGGTTGACCTCAACGAGGGCGGTGAGACCAGCGTCCGTGGCAAGAACATCATTATTGCTACCGGATCCGAGGCTACTCCTTTCCCCGGCCTTGAGATCGACGAGCAGCGCGTCGTTACCAGCACTGGTGCTATTGCCCTCGAGAAGGTTCCTGAGACCATGACCGTCATTGGTGGTGGTATCATTGGTCTCGAGATGGCGTCCGTCTGGTCACGATTGGGCTCCAAGGTCACTATTGTCGAGTTCCTCGGCCAGATTGGTGGCCCCGGTATGGATTCTGAGATCGCCAAGAACACCCAGAAGATCCTCAAGAAGCAGGGTCTTGAGTTCAAGCTCAACACCAAGGTTGTGGGCGGTGACAAGTCCGGCGACAAGGTCAAGCTTGAGGTTGACTCCGCCAAGGGTGGCAAGCCCGAGTCTGTACGTATATCAAACCCTTTTGTTATGGTTTCGATGCTGATAAATCTATAGATCGAGTCCGATGTTGTTCTCGTTGCCATCGGCCGACGACCTTACACCGCTGGCCTCGGCCTTGAGAACATCGGTCTTGAGAACGATGACCGTGGCCGTGTCATTATCGACTCCGAGTACCGAACCAAGATCCCCCACATCCGATGTGTTGGTGATGTCACCTTCGGTCCTATGCTTGCCCACAAGGCTGAAGAGGAGGCCGTCGCCGTTGTCGAATACATCAAGAAGGGTTACGGTCACGTCAACTATGGTGCCATCCCCTCAGTTATGTACACCCACCCCGAGGTCGCTTGGGTTGGCCAGAGCGAGCAGGACCTCAAGAACCAGAATATCCCTTACCGAGTTGGAAGCTTTCCCTTCGTCGCCAACTCCCGAGCCAAGACCAACCAAGATACTGAGGGTATGGTCAAGATGCTCGCTGACCCCGAGACCGACCGTATCCTCGGTGTTCACATCATCGGCCCCAACGCTGGTGAGATGATTGCTGAGGGTACCCTGGCTCTTGAGTACGGTGCTTCTAGCGAGGATATTGCCCGAACCTGCCACGCCCATCCTACACTCGCCGAGGCCTTCAAGGAGGCTGCCATGGCCACTCACTCCAAGGCCATCCACTACTAAGCAATGCTTGGGCGGACGAAACTGGTTAGATAAGTTGCTGTGTGCCAATGGCTTCAAACGTGTCAACTCGGTACCGGCAGGTCTCTTCTGTGCTCTTTACGGCGAGGAACAGACACTCTTGAATGCATAGACTTGAAAGCGTGTCTTTAGTCGCTGAGAACATACCAAAAAGATGACACAGGGTCAAGAGGAGGCCTCGCAAGGATAGTGCGAACGGGATAGAGCCCGGGGCGTCTCGGACTCTGAGTTGTGTAAACTAGTAATAATTTCTATCTGTTCAAGCATGATGGATGGAAGGCACGCGGCAAGATGCGTGGGCCTGCGTTTGAAGATTATTAGTCAAGTCCTCAATATGGTGAAAGAATAATAATTCATGTTATATGATCAAGTGCTCATTTGTGTTGATTCGTATACTCAATGGTTGAAAGAATGTTTGCTTGGAGCTCCCATACTATGAAGACTGATATAGTAGCTGTGGATTCTGAGTAAAAACGAGGAAAGCATGACGACATTCGTAAGAAGAGTTATTTCAGTAGGAGGACTAAATCTGGTTCCTTCACGTATATGAAAACCTTTATCAGGACATGGATTCTAGCTTTATACCTATCATGAGCACTGATAATTAAACGTTTAAGCTTGCTATAGACTCAGCAACTCCACCAAGCATTTAAATAATTTGAGATTTCAAGTCAATCATCACCGGATCGAAGTCACTCCCAAGCCAGTCCGTCTTGTGTATGTAAGAAGTTCGAATACGAACTCGAACACACACAATGGTCCTCTGCTTATCGTGTGTACAATGAAGTGGATACCAAGTACAGACATGGCTATATAAAACGGTATATGGAGTTCGCAAGGTTGCTGTTAAAGTCGAAAGGTTCTCAGGACCGGGTATGTCAGATCAGCTCATTCTCGGCCAGGACCCTGTTACGAGATTTGTTCTTTGCAAGCGCTATAGACTAGATAGTGAATAAATTATCAATATGACTACAGGTATCGTCTGGCTGTCTGGCTACTGAGTAAGGATTGGCAAAGGAGAAGAGCTACAGCTGGTGATTTCAACTCTAGGATGGCTGGGCATAGAAGATTCCTAGATACACAGGCGTCCGGACGTACATACAACCCCGAGAAGATCGACGACAATGGCGGATATACGGACATGGATTTTTCATACGCGTGTTAACTGGAAACAAAACTCCATCGGCGCTTTTTCAGTCTGCTTATGCACATCTTTGCCTGGTTTGAGCTGTGCTGATACGATCGTCTACTTCAATTGGGCTTGCAACAGATATCTAATCCTCGTTCCAGTGCCTATTTCTCAGAGTAGCGAAGCTGACACAGGTAGTGAGAGGTGGGGAGTATGTTTTTCACAGGTCAGGGGCTGAGGAACGCACAAAGTGTAGAGAGCTTGACGTTGAAGTTCAAGTGATGGGACCCTCAGCTCTTATGACAGCCACGGTGGCGGGGTAAATCATTACAGCCCTGGCCCACGGACGCCGTGCCCCGCTGTTCGTTATAGTGGATGGAAGGATCAGACCATCTTGGCTCCACCGCTAGAACTCAGCACATACTCGACACTGCGCCGCACTGCACCGAGACACCGAGAGTGTGGAAGCATTGGATCCTTATGGGAAGATGCGGTGAATTGAGCTACATCTGATTCGACCTTGCCTGTTCTACTACTCCTTTATACTTTTAAATATAGACTTCCCTCTCCACCTTCCCTTGTCTGAAACCACCAGCTGTCTTGCACAAACCTGTTACCTTGTACAGCTGGGTCTTTACCCATTCTTCTTGGGCCGTTTTGTTTGTCGATTCTTTTATTTTATTTTATCTTTCTGGACCATCATCATCATGGCTCATAACTCTATCGTTACGGGCCTGCCGCCCATGGCTGGCAACGCGACCGAGAGAACGCCAGCGCTCATGACTCGGGACGAGGTTGAAGGCTTGATTGCAGAAGACAAGCACATCACTATTTATCACAACCAAGTCATCAAGATGGATTCTTGGATGCCGTATCATCCTGGTGGTGACAAAGCCATGCTTCATATGGTTGGCAAGGATGCCTCGGATGAGATCGATGCGTAGGTTAGCCCTACGGCGCAATCGCCTGTACCAATGCTGATAGTCCCCATTTGCACAGCTTTCACTCTTTCGAAACCCGCCAGCATGTACTACGCTATCGCATCGGCCGGGTCGAAGGAACCTGGGAGAACTTAGTGCCACCAATCCAGGGAGGTGTCTACCGTACGCAAGAAGAGATAGAACGAAGCAATTCCGAGGACGATTCCAACAAAGACCAAGACTCGAGTGCGCCATCAACCCGTGTGCCATCACCAGTTTTTGACGAAGAAGTTGCAGAGGGTATTCGACAGCGAAAGGCCGACACGAAGAAGGATGGAGCTCGGGCATCCTCGGTATCATCCGCCTCAAGCGTTGATGAAGCAGAGCTGGATGGTATGTCATACTTGGACACAATCACCCGAGAGCACATCAAAATCGACCTTGACAAGTATCCTGCGCCCGATAAGGAGACCCAGGCCAAGGTGGCTACCAAGTACCGTGAACTTCATCAAAAGGTTTACGATAAGGGTCTTTACAACTGTAACTACAAGGCTTATGGGATCGAGTGTGCTCGATATACTGCATTGGCCGCTGGCTCAGCGGTTTGTCTTCGATATGAGTGGTACGCTCTTAGCGCTTTCCTACTGGGATTTCTTTGGCATCAGCTCTCGTTCACCGTTCACGATGCTGGCCACATGGGTATCACCCACAGCTATCTCGTCGATTCTTGCATTGGAGCTCTTATTGCCGACTTTATGGGAGGTCTGTCAATTGGATGGTGGAAGCGGAATCACAACGTGCACCACGTTGTCACCAATGCGCCGGAGCACGATCCTGATATTGAGCACATGCCCCTTTTCGCCGTCTCCCATCGTTTACTCGGTAGCTTGAGATCGACATACTACGAGCGGGTTATGACTTACGATGCTGTGGCGAAGGTTCTTCTTAGAATCCAGGCCTGGACCTACTATCCACTACTCGCCCTTGCTCGTTTCAATCTCTACCGACTATCATGGGACTTCCTCCTCATGGCCCGAGGTCCAAAGAAGGGACCTGCGTTGATCATCTGGTGGCTCGAGGTCATTGGTCAGGTTTTCTTCTGGACTTGGTTCGGTTACGGCCTCGTTTACAATATGCTTCCCGACAACTGGACTCGATTCTACTTTGTTATGATCAGCAACATCACTGCGTCGCCCCTCCATGTTCAGATTGTGTTGTCTCATTTCGCCATGAGCACGGTGGAGCTGGGACCTCAGGAGTCGTTCCCCCAGAAACAGCTCCGAACAACCATGGATATTGACTGTCCTGAGTGGCTTGATTTCTTCCATGGTGGCCTCCAGTTCCAGGTCATCCACCATCTCTTCCCTCGCGTGCCCCGCCACAACCTGCGTGCGACACAGAAGCTCGTTCAAGAGTTTTGTGACGAGGTCAACATTCCTTACGTGCTGTATGGGTTCGCCGGTGGCAACCAGCAAGTTATTGGAAGGCTGGCAGAGGTGTCCCGACAGGCAGCGATTCTTGCCAAATGCCAGAAGTCGATCCAGAACGGAGATCTTTCAGGTCATCACCACTAGACAGGCCCGAACCAACGGACTGGCATTGTGCTGTACATATCCGGTCCATTCCTTGCTTACCACGTTCTCAATAAGTTTAGATTATATCAGACTACTGGGCTTTTCCACGCTAGACCGTTTGCTAGATATATTGATGACTTTACGAACCGATTCTTGTGAGCTGTAACACTTCGCCTTTCGGCGATTGTGACCTTGTCTTAGGTATTAACATCTGTTGCTGCCACGAACTGTGATACTGGGCTAGATTGGGAGAGGTCTCCATGTGCGGGTCTGAGTCTAGAAGCTCATAAAGTCCGGTGCTGTGAGACTCGACGCATGACGAACAAGAAGTGCCTTGTTTGTGTTATGAACAGTACGACCATCGAGCATCGGCTTTTTCGCTGGGTCATCTGGCGTTGAGGAGTGGTTGATCTACTTGTGATAGTAACACAGGTCTAGGAGTCTGCCTCAACTACGGCAGAGTTCGTTGAGTGGGCGAAAATATAAACCCAACTTCATTTTGGCCTTGCAGTACTTTGGTCACGTGGTTGGTAGAATTTCAGAGTACTGTGGCCTTAGTCTCTATATGAGTGACCTCCTTGAGGCTCTAACCTTAACATTAGTCGAGCGCATGATGAACCGGGCTTGCCGTCCATCACATGGACCAGTGTTGCTGATTGAGTGACGTCGATGTGTCGCACAAAGAGTGGTAGTGAGGGGCCGAAAGCCTGGAAATATGTATGCGTGGACTCATGCAGGTTTCAAGAACGACATTTCACATCATGTGGGTTAATATGCATGTTCTTAACATGGTATTCTTCCCCTGGAGACGAATGTAAACAGAATGGAATGGGGTACAAGAGTAATTAGAGGGTAACAGATGCGACATGCACTAATCTCATTCTAACATACGCTAACAAAAACTCCGGGAATTTCTAAGAACATGCTGCTGATATACTTCCCCTTCTTGGTAGATAAAATAAATATCATCCTCTCGGGATTGAAGCACAAGTATCCGCGTTTGTACGTCAGATCACGAGCACGGAGTACAAAATCCCAAATGCGGACGTCACTCAGTGTCGCGACTCGTGGGGCATTAGTGGGGGGTTGGCAGCTTTCCTCCTTCCCTGTCCAGGTTACCATACAGTGCGTACCAGTCAAATTCCCATGCTCAATCTCAAACGAACCAACCACTTGGAACCTAATTTCTACGACAACAACCCCAGGCTTTGCGCATTTGGAGTGACTGTCCCTCTCACTTGTCATCTCCAGTTACAATATCATCCTTGTTGATCTTTACTGAGCAAGCAAGCTCCTTCCCTCGTCCACACTCGTCGCGTAGAGCGGATTATGTGAATGAGCCGCAGCTATGGATGCCAACATCCAGCGGGCCCTAAATGATAGACTCTACGACAAACGCAAGATTGGAGCTCTCGAGTATGTTCCACTTCTCACCACATATCTGCGTAATGCTTTCGGGCCTTACCTAAATGGTTTCCTTTGCTCTGGTTCTCACTATGGGTCGAAGCCTCGGCCCGAAGACCTACTACTGCTTCTTCCTCTTCAACGATACACCTATTGACATTCTTTCTATAGGCTTGAGCGAGTGATTCGAGATCTCGTCAGCGTCAAAGACTATCAACGAGTTCACGATATTCTCGAACAGCTATGCAATGAGTATGCCTACGCTGTGCATCAGCCTCATGCGAGGAATGGCGGTTTGATAGGCCTGGCTGCCGCCGCTATTGCCCTTGGTCCAGTAAGATCCAGCCTCTCATGATCTCTCCCACTGAAACCCTATATAACAAGAATAGTTTTGCTTTTGTGAATTCTAGCGCTTTGGTGCTTCTTATTATTGTATTCTGACAAGCAAAATAGGAACTACCTAGGTATCTGTCCAAGATCGTCCCTCCGGTCTTAGCGTGCTTCACCGATCAAGATGCCAGAGTAAGGTATTATGCCTGCGAGGCCATGTACAACATAGCCAAGGTCGCAAAAGGAGAAATATTGGTGTATTTCAATAGCATCTTCGATCAGCTATGTAAAGTATGTTTCCCCAATCTAGACCTAATTGTTGAGCAAGTCAGGGGTTATTAACACCTTAACCTTTCCAGCTTGGCGCGGACTCAGAACTGTCGGTCAAGAATGGAGCGGAACTGCTAGATCGGCTTGTCAAAGATATTGTGTCTGAGTCTGCTGCTTCCTACGTCTCTATTCTCGAGGCACCAGAGTTCGATGGCGACGATAAGGTATCGTTGGGGGAAAATTCTCACTTACCAACAGCGTTCTCTCTGCCTCGATTCATCCCCCTACTCAAAGAGCGCATATGGGTCATCAACCCTTTCACTCGACAATTTCTTGTCGGCTGGATTACACTCCTTGACTCTATACCTGATCTTGAGCTTGTCACTTACCTACCGGATTTTCTTGGAGGTCTCCTCAAGTTTCTTTCAGATCAAAATTCGGATGTGCGGGTCGCCACACAAACTTGTCTGGATAAGTTTTTGAACGAGATTAAGCGAATCGCCCGTATCAAGAAAGGAATTCTGCAGAGCAAGCGATCCAAAGAGGGTGTGAAGCGAAAACGACAAGATTCCATTGACAGCGAATCAATAAATCCAGATTTTGAGGAAGGAGATGAGCTCGACTCAGACGCTGCACTGGACGACGATGACGATAGTAGCGGGGAAGATTGGATCCCTGGCCAGGATGTAGAGATCAACTACAAGGAAATCCTTCAGATTCTGACTGCTACATTGGACTCTCCCCTAGGTAAGTTACTCTTCAAGCTGTTCGAGATTGTGGCTAACTTTTGTCAGAGGAGGATTGTCTCCTTGAGTCGCTAAGATGGGTTGTGGAATTCCTCGATATTTGCCCCGAGGAAGTTCTTCCTTTCACCCCCAAGATTCTTGCCCACATGCTTCCAGCTATGGCTAGCACCAAGGAAACCATTCACAAAGCAGCGACACGAGTCAATACTTGCCTCATGGACTATGTCGTATCACTTTCCGATGACTCTGAGTTGACCCAGCCGCATCCTGCTCAACCAACTCAGAACTTGTCGGCCTCTCGACTACCTGTTCCTGGAGAAAAGGGGGTTGACGGTAACACCAGTAACCGGGCCTCATTAGCAAGCTCCAGAGACTTGGATCTCCGTAGTCCCACGCCTGCTCAAGGTCGCTCAATATCGACCCCGGCCGATATCAACATTACTCAGACGCAAGCCGACCTAGATTACGCCGCGGCTGTCAACTCCCTGACCCTCCTTTTCCTTAACGACCATGAAGCGACCCGGGTGGCGGCCTTGACGTGGCTTATTATGCTGCACAGGAAAGCTCCCCGCAAGGTACTCGCTTTCAATGATGGCACGTTTCCGGCGTTGCTAAAGACGTTGTCTGATCCGTCAGACGCCGTAGTTACCAAGGACTTGCAGCTTCTTTCGCAAATATCGCGGAATTCAGAAGATGACTATTTTGCCAATTTCATGGTCAACCTATTGCAACTCTTCTCAACGGACAGAAAGTTGCTTGAAACTCGAGGCAATCTTATCATCCGACAACTTTGCTTAAGCTTGAGCCCCGAGAGGATTTACCGGACACTAGCAGACTGCATCGAGAAAGAGGAAGACGTCGAATTTGCGAGCATAATGGTGCAGAATCTCAACAACAACCTCATTACTGCGCCTCAGCTAGCTGATGTTCGAAAGAGGTTACGAAACCTCGAAGCCAGAGTACATATGGCCCCGTCTAGAATTATATGGCTTGGAGCATGCTAACAAGTCCCAGGATGGCCAAACACTATTTGTGGCGTTGTTTCGATCGTGGTGCTACAACGCTGTGGCTACCTTTTCGCTTTGCTTACTTGCTCAAGCCTATGAGCAAGCTTACAACCTTTTGCAGATATTGTAGGTTTTACGCTCATCACCAATTATGCCAACTGACAAGTTCTAGTGGAGAGTTAGATATGACGGTCAATATGCTCATTCAGGTCGATAAGCTGGTACAACTGATTGAGTCACCCGTCTTCACGTGTAAGCTTTCTTTCAGCCTCTTTATACTACAAGGACTAATCAACTATACAGACCTCCGCCTACAATTGCTGGAACCTGAAAAGTACCCGTTCCTGTACAAATGCATGTATGGTATCTTAATGCTCCTGCCGCAATCGTCGGCTTTCGCTGCCTTGAAGAACAGACTCAACAGCGTCAGTGCTATAGGATATCTGCATGTGGCACCTCGAACGTGAGTTGACTGTTACCTTTGTGCGGGTTTTGTTAGGCAAGGATTGATTGGTTCTCGGTCTCGCCCAGCATGATCTCAACTATTGTAAGATACTGACCCTTCTAGTAGCACCGCTCCGACTCCAAGCAGCTCTAATTTCGACAGACCAAATCGACTCAAGAGCAGAGAAGATGGGAACATACGTTGGGTCGAGCTTCTGGAGAAATTTCGAAGTGTGCAGGAACGAGCGCGACGGGCACAGCGTCAAAACAACATGGATGGCGACGAAATATCAACTATGGGAGTCAGCGAGCTCCGCATCGGCGATGGAGCGGCAGATGTGAAAGGTAAGGACATACGCGGTGTCAGCCTGCAAACCATTCCTCAGAAAGAGCCAGCGCCAGCGCCCCCGGTACCAGCCAAGAGAATAGGGCTGGGCAGACAGTTTGGAAGGTTAGGAGGCGCCGTGGCGGGAAAAGGTCGACGCAACCAATAGAAACTGCACCGATTTTGGTTACGTAGGTATTCAGCGTTATTTGCCTGGGAGTCAACTTGCTGCGCGAGTGGGGGTTGACGGTATTCAGAGGTTCATTAATGTATAGATAGTATCAAGCCAAGGATCAATGGAGACATATCAGCGTCGTCGCTTAACTGGGCTCTCACGCTCCACTAGACCTTCGAAAACAGCATCGCGCTGCGATTCTATTGAACGAAGCTGGTCTCGAAGCTCTTCGAGTTCTACCCTGGCCATGTCTGGGTTGCTGGGGAGGCCCTGGAAGGAAGCCAGCTGGAGATCGAGCTCCTTTTTCCGCGCCAACACAGATAGATACTCTTGCTCATCACGAGCAAGATCAGCGATGGTTGGATGTGAGGAGTCGGCAGATGCAGCGAGAGCAGTAACCTTGTCTTGTAGCTCAGGCAATTTGGTGGACAATGCCTTGATCTTGCGCTGCATTTCAAGGTTCTGTTTGGCAAGATGTGCGGGAGGTTGGTAGTCTTCGCGCTGCAGGTCTTTGAGAATATCGTTGATACGAGCCGCTTCTTCGGCAATATGTTTGTGAAGAACTTCGACCCGGGCGTTCATATGTGCGGCGTCGTAGATGCTCGATTGAAGCTGGCACATGCGTCGGCCCAGTATCTCGGGTTCTGGGAAGGCGACACCGAACTGTAAAGCCATATTTGACATGGTATCAAGTGCCGTGCGGCCATCAGCAGGCAGGTTGTGCTGTACAGCTTCAATGAGGCCTTCCCTCAACGGTCGGCTCGTTTTGTCGATTTTAGATTCGAACTCGGTAAGCTCTTGCAACGCTGCGGCTTCAGACTTGGCGACTAGATTGCGCTCCTCGTCAGCTGATTCGTTGACAGACGCAAGGGCGAGGAGAGCTTTGAGGGTGTCATTGTTGCGCTCGAAAGGAGGTACGGAACGGGGATGGAATTTGGACGAGAGCCAAGCGTCGATATAAGACCAGTCGCGAGCGGTGGATGCTGCGATGCGGGCAACAGACGGAGAGAAGATGGCTGAATCTTGACTAAGAAGGCGATGATGAGCCATGGTCGAATCTGTCGTTCTCTATCTAGGCGGAGGGGGGAGTTTGGTGTGGCATACTCGAATTTGTTTTTATGTACGGAGTAGGAAGTAAACAAAAGGTATTGGGGGTCGAGACAAAGAGAGTGCGACGCCACAGAACAACCTAGAAGATGCAGTCAGGTCCGTGAGCCATTGAGAAGGCCTGTCAGTTCAGGGAGCGTGGACTCCTGGAGTAGAATCTGCAGCTTGATTCAGTCCCCTGACACTACTAAATTTATAGTGCCCGCCGCTAATTCTGGCAGCAGGAGCCTGGAACATGCCTGCGCCTCCCCAATGGGGCACCTGCTAGTCAAGTACTTGTGGCCACCTATGTCAATAGGGACTGGACCCCGTACCTGGCTGACACCTGGATATTAACTTTCCCGGTTAAGTCGAGCGGACGCCCTTTCCGGCTACACTTGGCTTTGCTGGCTTCTTTGTGATCAAGTTGTCCTTTTTTTATGCCTTTTGCTCTCAATCTTGTTCTAACAAACAGAAACTTCTCCCAAATTGCCACTGTTGTCGTCGTATCAATCGTCGCCAACTGCTGCAAGTACAGGAGTTGATGCATCACCATTAGTATCGTTCATCCGTCGCTTGCGATTTGTCCCTCGACCTTGCGTATACTTAGAACCGACCACCTTGCCAAAATGCATATCAATCTTGCTGCTCTGGCAGTTGCTGCCACGGCTTTTCTCGCTTCAGCCAACGCTCTCTCGCCTCAGGATGTTCCAGCCGATCTTCCTGTTTCGAAGTTATTGACCACAGCGCAGTCGCATTTGTCCCGTGGCGAGACCAGCGAGGCTCTCGTCTACTACGATGCTGCCATCGCTCGTGATCCGACGAACTACCTTTCCATATTCAAAAGGGCTACCGCTTACCTCTCCCTCGGACGAACTTCACAGGCAACCGACGATTTCAACAAGGTGCTATCACTCAAGCCTGGCTTTGAAGGTGCCCATCTTCAACTCGCGAGGCTTCGTGCCAAGGCAGGAGATTGGGATGCTGCTAAGAAGCAGTTTGGTCTTGCTGGGAAAGAGCCCAGCTCTGCTGAATTCGTGGAGCTCGAAGAGGCCAAATTGGCAGCTCACATGGCTGAGATGGCGGAGAAGGGCATGAAATGGGACGAGTGTGCTAGTCATGCCGGTACCGCCATTGTTGTCGCGAGTCGATCTCCTCATCTGCGTGAGCTCCGTGCCCATTGTCGCTTTGAGCTTGGTGATGTAGAAGCAGGCCTCAGCGATCTGCAACATGTCCTTCACATGAAGCCTGGGGACACCACTCCCCATGTCGTCATCTCAGCTACTTCATTCTACGCACTGGGCGACGTAGATAACGGTATTGGACAGATCAAGAAGTGTCTGCAGTCTGACCCGGACTCCAAGATTTGCAAGAAGTTGCACAAGCAGGAGAAAAAGGTCGAGAAAGCATACAAGAAAGTCCAGGGACAACTCAGCCGCGGGCAACCTACTACAGCCGGCAGATCGTTGGTTGGTACTTCCGAAGAGCCTGGTCTGGTTCCTGCTGTTCGACAACAGGTGGAAGAGCTGAAAGAGAATAAGAGCATTCCCAAGACTGCCCGGATACAACTACTGGAAAACTTGGTCGAGCTTACATGCCAAGCATATACTGAGGTAAGACTCTAGTCCTGTTCAAGTTTTCGAAGTCACTAACACTGTCCTGTCAGTCAAGCCACAAAGAGGCCGCCAAGTACTGCGACGAGTCGCTACAACTGAACCCTGACTCTTTCTGGGGTCTGCTCCATAAGGGTAAGGCTCAACTCAAAAGTGAATTGTTCGAAGCCGCCATTTCTACCCTCGAGAAGGCAGCCGAACTCCGTCCCGACCAAAAGGAGAAGGTCAACTCTATCCTCAACAAGGCCCATATCGCTCTTAAGCGGAGCAAGACAAAGGATTACTACAAAGTGCTTGGCGTCGAGAACGATGCCGACGAGCGCCAGATCAAGTCGGCCTACCGCAAACAGTCGAAGATCTTCCACCCTGATAAGGCTGCTAAGCAAGGTATCCCTAAGGAAGAGGCTGAGAAAAAGATGGCTAGCATCAACGAGGCATACGAAGTACTTAGTGACCCCGAGTTGCGTGCGCGCTTCGACCGCGGTGATGATCCTAACTCGCAAGAGAGGCAAGGAAATCCCTTCCAGCAGGGCAACCCCTTTGGTGGTGGTGGTGGACATCCATTCATGTTCCAGCAGGGCGGTGGTGGCCCGAACATGAAGTTCCACTTCGGCGGTCAGCAGTTTGGATTCTAGGAAGGGCACATTATAACACATTTTGTTTTTGTTTTCTCGTGAAAGAAGACTGTTATCAAGGGGAGTCACTCAGCGAGGGGTTCAACTATAAATTTGATTAGATTGGCAGGGAAGTTTGTCCCTCAGGTTCTCCAGTAGGTAGGGATCCAATTAGCGACCATGACCTTTTGGCAATGGAGTAATCGGGGTTTATGGCGCTGGAGTTCTTCACAGATTCACTCAATTACATAAAGAGCAATACTCATAGTGAATACAACAGCGACACTTTGACGTCTTGTCTTTCTATTATCAGAAAAGATTCGAATCTGTTAGATTGGTTGTCTGCCAAACTTAAAGACTTCAGTGGAGGGTAGCACTTGACCTCGGTAGATCTTCAACATCGCCGACGTCGGCGCAGCAAGTGTCGGGAAATGAGAGAAGCAATGTCACAAATAGACAGATGTAGCGGACAATGGTCACGATTAGATCTCAAAAGATGGGGAAATGCCCGAGGAAGCCAACGCCAGCCCAAATCTGTACGAGTTCAAGCATGCATGGTTAGTGTAATGTTTGACATAAATATTAACTGACAACCTATCGTGACACGCTCCCTATCGTCTACCTGTGCGAATGAATACCAGCACGGCTCCCGCCCCAGTTTGTTTTTATCGTAAGAAGTGATGATTTTTCTTTATGTACAATCCGTCGCCAGCTGCCACAAAATTCACTTAGCCATCTCTTTGAGCAAAAGTCGTTGTGATCTGCAAAGCCGGTGGGTGTCCCTGGTGAAGGACGTGAGCCGGGTCGGGCACTCGGCGGATCAAAAATAGTTGTCCAGGACTATGTAGGATCTCGTGGCTATAGTTATAGCCTTTCTTCAATTATCTTCGCTGTTGAATCTATCCCTCGGCAATAATAATGAGTGCAAGGCTCCGCATATGACGTCGATCTGCGCGACAGCTCAACAATCGGCTGCTCTCGATGATCCGCAGGTTTCGAATGGAGAGGACATTCAGGCAGCGTCGTTTCGCTTAATGAAGTAGGACCTATCAAGATGAGTTGATCAGCTTCGACTCACAAACAGTCATGTCATTCCACGTACTTTGAAAACTCATATGCTGACCAGCAGATGGCCGTACTGGGCATTGTGGTAACGATACGAGGTCGCACACCCTTGAAGAAACCTCTAACACCCGCTCTTTGGTATAGCAACCGACAGCCTCCAACGAAGCTGTTAACGTTTCTCACTTCAGGATCAACGGATGTTCCACGTGTTTGGAGCATCGTCTTGATGACATCCATAGGAGTGGTAAGACCAGCAGCAAATCCACCAGCAACGGCACCAGCTAAGCAATGCGTCACGGGGTCGTAGTTCTTTGCGGGATTCATGGCGGTAGAAATGGATTCGTAGGCGAGAAACTGAAGAGCCGTGAAGGGCACTGTCATGGACAGAGTCGTTGGGTAAGAGATGTAGAAAGCGCTCAAGCCCTCCGATTTATAGACGTACTTAGCGCAATCCAGCATGGATCGGTACATTTTGCTCGAGTGTTGAATTTGCATGCGCTGCTTGATGACTGCAATGAGTGTCAGCAACTACACTCCAGGCTATTGGAGAGATGCGGTGTAGGCGGCGTACCATCGAAAGGGTTCATGAAGGCATCGCTGGCAATCGTAGCAGCAGCACCACTAGTGGCTACGGAGATTCAAGTTAGCGATGGGAAAACTGCCAGGCAAAAGGAATGAGGAAGATTTACCAGCAGCGAGGGGGTGGTGGACGCCTGCCTGGTTGCCACCCATGGCATGCTTGACTGCTTCATATGTTGCGAAGTAAACGGCATGTGCAGGTCCTGAGCAGTTTTAGCAATCGTGCAGGATAGACCAAGATAGTTTGAACCCTGGCATGACGTGATAGACTCACCAGCACCAACTATGACACTAGACATGCCGCGCCATAAGCTGAAGAAGCCCTCAGTACGGGCAATCTGGACAGTATTACGAATGACACCCGAGTAGGCCGGTGTGGTACTGGGATTGAGGATTTGCATTCGCGTCTTAAGAATAAATCAGACTATAGACCGATGTAGGAACAATGGTTGGAACATACCTTGATTGCATCAATGGGATACATGACAGTGTGCTCCTGCAGAAATACGTAAGATTAGTCCGCAGATTGTGTGTTGTTCGTGTAAGAGAAGCATACTGCTATACCAGCAAAGGCACCTGCTGCCATATTCTGCAGCAGGGAGAAATTGGGTGGGAGGGATTCGTAGCTGCGCCGAAAACCGTCAATTTCAAGGTCCCGAGAATCGTCCACAGGCAAAATATCGAGTAACACTCACTCGTATTCCTCGACTGGCTCTGCACTTGGCTGGGCCATGTTGGCCACAGCTTCCGATGCTCCGCCGAAGGGTTTGGTCTCGAGGGCCGCCAGGTTGGCGACTGGAGGGGGTATCGAAGGAATTGTGCTTTGGATATAACGACGAGCGATGCGTGCCGGGGATCGAGTCGGCTACGGTGGATTTGAGGATGTGGACGTTGAAGTTTTTGAGTTGCGCCAACAGGTGGTCGCTACGGACGAGAACGATGACGATGCCGAAGTCGAGATAAGGCCCAGGGGCGAATATGCGGTTTGCACTTGTTTGAGCCGAAGGGCCGCGGAGCGCGCAAAATCGTGGATAGGTCCGTCTGATCCTGTGTTCTTTCCCCGGTTCGGCTTATTCGAATATACCGATTAACAATCAAATTCGTCGCTGGCAGCTACAATGAGCACGAAAGAAAACCACAGCCGAGCGGAGGCGATGGAGCAAAAAGTAGTTCAGAGGTTGGTTCTTAGGTACTAATTTGGGTTGGACAAGACCCGACGGGAAAAACTCCAGGTCAGGGAAGGTAGCCTCTGGAGCTATTGTCTAGGTAGAAAATTTTCTGGGGATGGGACAGCTCCGTTTACGGCCTCGGAGCCTGGGCAGGAGCTACAGCATGTACATCTAGCCTAATGGTAACCTGGGAAGTGACCTCTGACTCTTCTTTCCCCTCCCCCTCCCCCTCCTGTATAGGGACCTAGTAGTGACTAGCGCGGTTTGAGAGCTAGGCGTCAGATAACAACGTGCCCTGAAGAGAGGTACTCTGCACATATTTTTTGAATGCCAAAATGTGAGATGGGAATTGCTGTTGCAGACCTTATCAGTTTATCTAATCTCCGATGCAACCTAACTGAAGCAACTAGATTCTCTCAGGCTTCTGTCTCACAACGAGAGGGGCGGCATTGGTGCGCATTTTTGAACAGGGCATCGAGGCCTGTCCTGTCCAGATGGATCTTCTCATGTATACCAACGACTAGGATTCCTCACCGCGTACGTTCTCCATGCCACTCTTCCTGTACCGTTGAGTCTTCTGAGTCTTCTCGGAGTACGATTCGTTGTTTCCTAGCACACATTCGCGCCCAAAACAGGTGTGGCAGGCCGCACAAAGGCTACGCTAAACTGGAGGCTCTTGTATGTACGTAAATCGGCCAGGTTTCTTCTGTGTGAAGTGCCTGGAAAGGGATATGCACCGGACGCTACATACTAACTTCTGGGTTTACTACCGGTAGTCTAGCCCCTACATGTCAGGTTTCTAGCCAAGTAGCTTCCTGGTGCTTTCTAGGGAAGAATATAACTATCGACTTCCTGTCGGACTATAATCTAGTACATGGTAACTATGTGTCTATATATTATCATGCGGGCTCCCTGCCTTGGCCCTCATGACCCTCTGTACAGAGGCTGGCAGGGCGAGCTTCCTATGTACGCACAGTATGCATAGAAAAGAAACAGAAAACACAGAAAAGTCGCTCGCGACTATGGGCATCAGAGTGTGCTTATCCCACTTGGAGCTGAAAAGCCTCACTTGCAAGGCCTGGCATCAAAACCTACCTTGGCTGCTACGCTGGACCAGGGCATGTACAAGGGTGATGCACACGAAATTAGGTTATCAATCAGGATGGGTTCCATTATCTGTAATCAATCAGTCGTCTGTGTTCTTGAACGGGATAAGTTTAGCCGATCTCCGCCGTCGCCGTCTCGATAACACTGCAATCGCGTGTAAACAATCTCAACTTTGAGCCTGTTTGTCCCTATCCCGAGAATTGGCGAAACAGACCAGATACACCAGCTCTTACTTTGCTTATCACGGGCAAACAGAGTTGCAACTTGTGTCCGATTTCGTTATCCTAGATCTTGGCTAATAACTCTAGCTTACCGCAGTCCCAGTGTCATGACTTTCACACCATCTCCCCATTGTCTTATTGTTACACAGAGACGAAACGTCTCTGTCACGAGATAAAGAATAATAAGTATACAGAGCCCGGCGTTGTGATGTTGATGATTGGCCAACTTGGTCTGGAACCACAAGTCTGGCTCTCTGGGTAAACGAATATACCGAGGTCGGTGTTAGAGGTGCTTCGGCGGTACATGTCGCACCCTCAGAGCTACACGCCGAGCCAGTGATCGGTGCTAAAGTCTGATTTCGTGACGTGTCCCCAATAGCAGTAGCTGTGCAACGGCTACTATGAAAACCAAGAGTAAATATGTAATTAATAGGAGATTGTATTAATCATGGAAAGATTCCTCGTCATGTAGTATACCTACCCGTATAGTACCTACGAGCCTTTCATGGGCCAAGCACCATTCTATTTCAACCATCTAACCTAAGCTGGTGGCCCGAGCCTGAAAGGGACCATACCTAGAAACCCAAAATCTATGCAAAACAAACACTAATAACATCGACCTCCAAGATGGAGGGTCAGGGTATTCTGGGAATTATGACTTCCAGCATGCGCCTTGACACCACTGGTTCAACCCGAAAAAAATCCAAAAGAAAGTTTGTAGCCGAACATAGAACGCTTCGCTCAGACCATACCGCCACCTCGCCGAGGACGCTGTGTCTGTTGAAGTTGATAAATCAGGCCCAATACTCCTGCTTCGGGGTCATCAGTATTGGCTGCACTGTTCTCTCGAGTCACTCCTTTTGCTGGGGACGTTTCCCATATCGATTCACCCAGCATTCCGCCTGGCTCGTACAACTCGTCATCTTCCCCAGGTCGTCTCATTGCGCTGTCTTCAGCTTCTTCGATTATTTGGCTCTCCCCGCGATATCCTCGCGGGTACCTTGACCAATGCAAGCTACGTGCGGTCGGATTGCCCCCCACAGGTTGATGATGTTGATCCAACAGCATAGATGCCATTGGTGAGGGTTGGGGTATTGGCCCAGTGCGTTGGCCTCGTCCGCCAGAAGCTCGACTTCTGTTCCGTCCCGTTTCCGTCCTAACAACGTGGGAACTCTGCATATCTGCCGCCAGCGTTGGTGAATTGAGTCCTGGGAATGCCGGAGGCGGGTGAAAGGCTGGATTAGCTCCCGGTGGCAGATGTCCTGGAATACCCGTCTTAGGATTCATGACGTAGTTGTCGATAAAGCCATAATAGGATGCTGCCATTTTACCGTGCTTTGTGGAGTAGTAATCCTCGCGGACATCAGGTTGGGGACCCTGCTGCCCAGTGTTACCAGGACCCTTCTGAAAGTCGAATACTGCGAACGAGCAGACATAGCCAAGACCATCAACATGAATCGTGAATTCCCGGAAGAAGTCAACAATCTGATCACTGCATTTGGGTAGCGAGAACAGAAGAAGCATTGGGGTTGTGATGATACCCATCATTTCCTCCAGGAAAATGACCACTTTCATCTTGTAGAGCTCTGCGAATTCCTGTTTCACCTCGAAGCTGTGAAGCTTGTTTTGCCAGTGATCGGGCATGTAGTGCGTGTATTCGATGACATTCCGCAAGGCATATTCCGGGTTGAATACTCGGGTTTCTTCTGACACCATGCCGCGGGTGATTGCCCAAATGGCACCAAAAACACCGAGGTAGAAAAGTACTGGCCTGTCCTTGGTGATTTCAAAGTTAATAAAGAGCTCCGAGTCAAGAACAGAGCCAACTGCTAGAATGGCTGTGATTGCACCTGTCATAAATGCAATAGTTCGGGCGATGTCTTCAGTCATCCGTTTGGGGAACTGGTCAATATAGCGAGTGGCAAATGGATATGACATGTGCAATCTTTCATAAAATATGTGCGGCAGCTCATTGAATTCGCGAAATTTCCACTCTGCCAAAGAAGTGTATTTGCGTGCCGCTGCCTGCTTTGGGTCCTTTTGGTATTCCTATAACAAAATCAGGTTTGATAATTACCGTATTTGGGGATTGACTACTAACATTGTAGTAAGTGAAGAAATAGACAATGACGACGTAAGCCAGTACAACAGGCGCAAAGACGAGATTGAGAACACCTGCAAAAAAAAGGCGCTGCTTCAGCTTCTGACTCAGAAGACGCCTGCGATCCGGACGCAGAAAGTCCTGCTGAACCTGGCCTAGTTCGTTAAAGGCCATATCAAGGATGCAGTAATGAAGATACCACTCCATGGTCTTGGAGAATAGCTGGCGGCCTCGGAGAAAAGGGACCGGTAATGATAGGTTTAAAACGTCCTTGTTGATCATCGCAATGAGATAGTTTTCCTTGCGCATAAGACGATTGGCAATGTCGTGTGCATCGAGCCGCTCCTTAGACTGGCTACCGATAAACTGCCTTAACTTTGCTGTGATGTTCGTTGCAGTTTTAGGGTTCTGTTCGCGTAGCGCCATGATTCGTGCCACAATATCCTGCCAGGAAACAGTCTGCATGTCTTGTTCTGGTATATCAAGCAAGTGGATATAGAAGTCTCTGATGTAAATGAGGCGGCGTATCTCTATAAAGTATTGCACACACTTCCAAATAAAAAAGAAGGTGTAAAGCCAAATGGCGAAATTCCAGATCCCGGACATTTTACGGGTGCATTGGGGAACAACAACTTCATGCAAAGATCGACTGTGTGGGATCTTTGAATAGTCGATGCACTGGCCAAGAAAGGTGAGCAATATCGCGACGAAAAGGGTCTCTCTGTTCACATATTAGCCCCAAATATCTCGCACTTTCAACATTAAGTACTCACACAAGCCATAGAGCATTTGCACAAAGAATGCACCAGAGTCCCCCGCCCTCGTAGTAGTCATAAACATCCCGCATGAAGCTGTCCAGGTTTGAGGTGTTAACCCATCGCCATAGTGCTTTCTCCCTCGGGTTATTCGACGTCACTCCCCTGACCACCGGTATGGGCTGTTTCCTTGTGGGAGCGCTGTATAGATCATCTTGATGGAGTAGTTGCTGAGTGGTGACGGCTTCCCACTGGGCCCTCGATCGCGCTGATGACGGACCTGCAGCAGCTGGGCTTCGTGGATTGCTAGATCGGGTGGCTCGCCTAGGAGATGTTGTGGGTGGATTCGTAGCTTCGTTTGGTTCCATCAACAACGATGCAGGCACTTCATTTTCCGCCTCGTCGTCCTGTTGATTCCATCGTGGCAATGGTCCGCTAGGGCTTCGAATCTGAGTCTCGTGTCGAGAAGAAGCTTTCCCTTTGCCCTTCGGGTCCAGCGCTGCACTTTCTACCGTCATTCGGCTGTCGCTGATCTCAAGTTCCTCAGCGTGAAAGTCATCGAATCGATGGCCAAGGTTTTCTTCGTCGAGGCCAGGATCGTACTCGTCGCTTTCTCCGGAGCGTAGCTGTTTGTAGAATGATCGGGTCCCCCTCGTGGGGGACTTCAGCCGAGAGAATATGTTCGAGCTCATTGCAAGCTCTTTGGATGAATCATGCGTGATTATCGATGAGCATGTCGGTTCGTGGTCGATCTTCGAAGGGAACGGAGGTTGTCGAGACAAAGCTTGTCGGATGGGGGAACTGATGAGACGACAGAGCGTGTATCTTACGTGGCCGTGAAGAAGTCTAGATTCGGGCAATACGAGATAGTCAGGTTTTAGGAATAAGGTAGATTCTATCTGCCAAATGTCAGTGTTGATGGGGAAGATAGGTATGGTCACGAGGGGATGTACGATAAGCGTGACCCAAAGCACATGCCTAGGTAGGTACTCGAGACAAGATGAAACCTTTTTGGTGGTCAAATCTTAACAGCCACAAGGTTGGGTCGGCGACTGACCCCGAGCTTGTGATTCGCAATCAAAACCGGCAATACCACCTGCAGTTGGATGATTATACAGTTGAAGGCTCCAGGCATCACCAGTCGCCCGGTATGACGCTACAGAGCGGTGAGGTATTCTGCCCGACAAATGGCGATAAGACCCCTACGAGTTGCTGACACCGCCTACCTATTCCAGGCTCCACTCACGACACCATTGCACTCAGCCTGTTTGCCCTCGTCTTATTTGTGATATCCGTTCCTTACACTTGTTTGCGATCCCTTCTCATTACCAAAGTCACAGGGCACATTTTTATGCAGACGCCTGAGCGGGTTTCTTCAATTCACGGATTTTACGGAATGAAATAAAACTTACGCATGGTAAACAGTTACGAATTATCAACATTATTGCGATTCTCATTCAATATGGCATATACAGATCGATCATGGTCACTGAAGGGCCTTCCTTTACGAGATAATGCCAGCTCAGACCTTCTTCCCTCAGACGGTTATTCCCAAACTCCCACCACGCCCAGAGGATTGACTCCCCTTACCTCCAAAGTAACTAGTGTCCTTTCGACAACACATTCCGATACTGAGTTCCGGGATGCTCTATCTCTTCTTGACGGACGTGGGATCCAAAATGACGCCGAAACTCGCCGGCGTGTACGGCTGGACCTGCAAAAAGAGGTCATTGATAGTAACGGAGAGGTTATCGCCGAGTTTGGTCGTGTAGCAGAGGTAGGTTCAGATATTCATGTTCAAGGGGATTTATACCGACGCGATTATAGCAACTTCGGCGCATCAAGACAACCATCGACAAGCTCAACAATGGTTACGAGTATATGAAGAGTCAAGTTGTCGAAGCTCATAGGCAAACCTTGCCGGCTCTCTCTGAGGCATCTTCTCTTTTGGAGCAAAGAAGGCAAATTGAGGTCAAGCAAGAGCTCCTCGGTGCCTTCAGGCAGCATTTTGTTATGTCTGATAACGAAGTCGCTGCTCTCACTCAAACAGCTGAGCCGGTAGACGGCCGCTTTTTCGACGCGTTGAGCAAAGCGAAGAAGATTAGCAAGGACTGTGAGATTCTGCTCGGTTTTGAGAAGCAGACACTGGGCCTTGAGCTGATGGAGCAAACTTCAAAAAACATCAATCTTGGCTTCCAGAAACTCTACAAATGGATTCAACGAGAGTTCAAGACATTGAATCTTGAGAACCCGCAAATGAACTCGTCAATACGTCGGGCTCTTCGAGTTCTTGCTGAAAGACCATCACTCTTTCAAAACTGCCTCGACTTTTTCTCCGAAGCCCGAGAAAGAATTCTCTCGGACTCATTCTACGTTGCTCTGACGGGGACCTCACCGTCGGGCACAGAGGATCAGTCGGTCAAACCGATCGACATGCTAGCACACGACCCACTGCGCTACGTGGGCGACATGCTGGCTTGGATTCATTCGGCTACTGTCAGTGAACGCGAGGCGTTGGAAGTTCTGTTTGTCGCAGAAGGGGAGGAACTTGCCAAGGGTTTCAAGTCCGGTCGGGACGCTGAAATATGGCGACTAATTGCCGAGGATGACGAAGTTGAGGCTGACTTCAATGCTCTCAAGGCGCTGAATGACCTAGTTGATCGTGACATCTCTGGAGCCGCTCGTGTACTTCGCCAGAGGATGGAACAGGTGATCCAAGCAAACGAGGACACTATACCCGCCTATAAACTTGCTAATCTCGTCAACTTTTACCGTATCACTTTCCAAAAGACACTCAGTCCTAACTCCAACTTGGTAGAGTTAATTGGGGGGCTAGAGACAGAAGCATTACGCCAGTTCCGAGCACTGGTCAGAGACCATATCGCAACCCTCCAAGGCGAATTTCAGCACGCTCCGCTGGACCTTGGTCCACCCCTTTTCCTACAGGAGTCACTTAAGCAGCTGAATGCTATTTCCAAAACATATGATGCCTCTTTGTCCGCCACAGAGGATCGAGAGAGCGAGTTCGAGAATGTGTTGGCAGAAGCTTTTGAACCATTCATGGCCGGCTGTGAAAATATGGCCAAGAACATGAACACTCAGAGTGGTGCCATCTTCCTTATTAATTGCATATCTTCAGCAGTTGCAACCTTAGAGCCATTCGAATTCACGCAGCGTAGGACTAAGAAACTGCGTGAGAAATTAGATGAAACGGCCAAGGGGCTCGTCGCTGGTCAATACCACTTTTTCCGAAGGGGATCGGGGCTAGATGCCATCTTCTCGAAGCTAGAGGACGATAGTCATAGTGCTGCATTGCTGGATG
Source organism: Fusarium nurragi (assembly GCA_012977755.1). Lineage (NCBI taxonomy): Eukaryota > Fungi > Ascomycota > Sordariomycetes > Hypocreales > Nectriaceae > Fusarium > Fusarium nurragi. The sequence goes on from JAALXI010000060.1 coordinate 67,823, forward strand.
AGAAAGCTCTCTCTCAAGCCAGTCAGATACTGGACGACTTCCTACCATCAGCACTCATGGACGCCATGGATAACATGAAACATCTTCAGGACTCTAAACTGGCCCGACAAATTACTGAGGAAGCAGCAGAGCAATTCTGTAATGATTTCGAACAACTCGAGGAGATGATAACAGAAGGAGACGATAAATCTGCGGACTCAGAAGAGGACGAAGGGCTTCGATCTGTGTTCCCTAGAACAACGGCCGAGATTCGCGTGCTGCTGTCATAGTTGATATAAGAAAGCATTACCAGATGGGGTGAATCAAAGACATCCAGATATCAAATATAGAAGCTGAACAACAGCACTACGTATGCATGCAGTATTATGTGAAAATCGCAAGATTCATGCAACTCGACTTTCGAACGGCATTTTGTGTGAACCACCTGATTCACTTCCATTTACAAATGAATTGATTGACATTGCTAGTAGCACCATTTAACCCCTTCGATAACCTTGCTTGTATCATCTTAGGCTTGGAAGTGGTGAGGCTGGTGATAGCAGGGTCCAATCTACCCCGCCACTGTCGACTGCGACTAGGGTAGGCAGTGCGAGCCTGAACTACGTCACCGCCTACCCAAGTTACCTTCCAATCCATGTAAGGTATGCAGGATGATCAACTCCATCACATTCAACTATCCACCAACAAAGAGCTTCGACATTGTCAATATCGGATACCCTCTTTTTCAGATCCGGGTACCCTCACGTGTAAAACCTCACCAGACTGAAGCAGAAGTTGAAAAAAACTCAACAACTCAGCCATAAACACGTACCCACCTGTCACAGAACCTGCTAGATAAACACGACAATCACAATTATCACCATAGTCTTCAACAGTCGGCGGACTTGAGCGCAACTAGGGCTAGTCTCTGGGCTATTATGGTATTGATCCGTTCCCGGAGCCATGTTAAGGAACAGGGCCCTGGCTGTTTTGCAGAAGACCTACGATGATAGCTACCTAAGCTGCTCAACTGCCATTTACTATGAAGGCCAGGTAATGCTACATTACTGCGCTTTTTCGATCGTAAGCTAACCATCAACTTAATTTACAGGGGAGTGAAGTCGAAGCCATGCGACATTGGAGAGCCGCCCTTGATCAGATTTACGATTACAATGCAAATCGGGCACCACCAGCATACAGTCCACGTACAGATACCGAGAAGGCGTTGCAAGAAGCCTTGAAGCAACTCGAATTACAATGTAAAGAGCGGATCGATCTTCTCGAAGCTCTTCGAGTATCACGACAAGAAGAAGCAACGCCGCCACCGCCGCCACTCAGAAAGTTAACAAAACGGCCGGATCTACCTGAGGGGCGAGGGTCTCTTGGACAAGGCACAATCACTGCCATGCAGTATTCTGAACTATCCCGGCCGGCTCTTCCACATCGTCCATCACAACCTCGTCGTACGTCATCGGAGCTTGCCATTGTCGATGGGCCAAGTACACATCTTGATCCAAACACAAACTTGACATCGGTGCCTCGATCGGTTTCACCTGGGGGACCTGCTCTACCGCCAAGGCCGAACAAAACATTACGAACACCGAGCCCAGAAAAGCACACAATGAGAACAACTCTGCGCTCCGGCAAACCGGGCGATAAATCCACAAAGTCACGCAAAACACCTAAACCTCTGGCTGAAGGATCTAGTAAGGCCGCAACCTTAGCATGGAGCGCCCTTAGCTCAAGAGATAGATTTACAAGAGGCACTCAGTCAGAATCTACTACAGCAACAGCAAGTCCAGGCTCTCGTGTCTCCCTTGAACAAAATCGCAGACCAACGCCAACTCAGTGGGATAGTCATTCCAGACGACTTGTTGTACCCAGGGACCGCGACTTAGATGGAGATTCTTCAGCCACCGCACGTCACTCAGATGAATATTGCTATACTCGCCCATCAATGCTGTCAGTCACCGCTGCTTCCAGTGCTCTTAACTCATCATCGTATCAGGACTTGCCTTCCTCGGCCGTTTATACCAGTCGGACAGAACGGCTGGCAAACGCAGGCAACGGAGTTGCCTCACCCTCATCTCGTAAAACATCAAGACAAGAGTTGGTCAATGACGCCGAAACTGCTGATGACTCTGGAGAGACATCTGAGAGGAGGAATCTGTCAAATAATTTACCAACCAGAAGTCCAGCGGCAAGACAACCAATAAGATTTTCGAAACCATCAAAGCCCCATGCTGAGAGCAGAGATCTGTCACGACGACGCGAACGCAGGGCTCGACACGTTTCTGTCTCAAGCACATCTGGTGATGACACCATTCAGCCAAGTTCTAGACCACGGCGAGTGAAGGCGAAGGAAGATCCTGTAGGAGCCGATTCGCAGGAAGAAGATTCAGAGGCTTCCGAAGCAGATAAAAGTCATGACGATATGACTGAATGGAAGGACAAGAAGAAACAGATCTTGAAAAATCTGCCTGTAGGTGTCGATCCGGCAGCCGCCAAGCAGATTTTGAACGATATTGTCGTTCAAGGCGACGAAGTTCATTGGAACGATGTTGCTGGACTTGAGATAGCCAAAAATGCGCTTCGCGAAACTGTCGTGTATCCATTCTTACGGCCTGACCTTTTCATGGGCCTTCGAGAACCGGCTAGGGGCATGTTGCTGTTCGGACCGCCGGGAACGGGCAAGACCATGCTCGCTAGAGCTGTAGCAACAGAATCCAAGTCGACGTTCTTCTCCATCTCTGCGAGTAGCCTTACAAGCAAATACTTGGGAGAATCGGAAAAGCTTGTGCGGGCTCTCTTTGGACTGGCCCGGACTCTAGCACCTAGTATTATATTCGTTGACGAGATCGATTCCCTCCTCTCGCAGCGATCTGGTTCTGGAGAGCACGAGGCTACCATGAGAATCAAGACGGAGTTTCTTATCCAGTGGAGCGATCTTCAACGAGCTGCTGCCGGGAGAGAAACAACTGAGAAGGACAAGGAACGAGGGGATGCTAACCGAGTCCTTGTACTGGCGGCGACAAACCTTCCATGGGCGATTGACGAGGCGGCTCGAAGACGTTTTGTTCGACGGCAATATATCCCATTACCTGAGCCAACTACTCGCGAGACACAGCTCCGGACCTTGTTGGGCCAACAAAAACATGACTTATCCAACGAGGATATCCTCAAGTTGGTAGAATTGACGGATGGTGGGTAGTCTCTTACACACGTAGAATTCAGCTGACACATGATTGCAGGATTTTCAGGCTCAGATATTACAGCATTGGCAAAGGACGCAGCCATGGGACCGTTACGATCCTTGGGAGAGGCATTACTACACATGACAATGGAGGAAATTCGGCCAATTCAACTGAAAGACTTCGAGGCAAGTTTGACCAATATTCGACCCAGCGTTAGTAAAACTGGCTTAAAAGAGTACGAGGACTGGGCACAAGAGTTTGGAGAACGAGGTGGATAGATTGCAACACGGCATTGTATACCACGCGCAGATAAAGGGCACAGGTACAGTATACGTGCAGGGGCATTATGGATAGCACAACCCGATCTTGAACATCGGCGGCTAGGTTTGGGAGTTGTGAACGGGCTCAATGTCTAGTATATCGTTTTATGTTACAAATGGTACAAGTGGTTTAGCAACTCTTCTGCTTCGTTGCACGATTCGCCGTGTTGTATCGTACAGAACCTGACTGTTGGCCCGGTTTCTCTGTCCCTGCCGCATTTCGCGCAGAAAAACTCCAGCATTACCCATTCATATCCCACTAACTGGAGATAGCCGCAGTCACATGTTGTCATATGAAAATTCGAGGTGTTTAGTCGACATCGCTCGCCGATGTCTGAGATTTGCGTTTTTCCTGAGCCTCCTCCCAGGCTTTACGTTTGGCTTCCTTCTTTGCGTTTTCCGACCGCTTCTCTTCTTGTATCTTGCTCTCCTCTTCTTGTCTCCTGGCTGCCCTCCGCTCATCCTTGGCGGCCTTCTTAACCTCGCGATCCGCTATCCTCTCCTCCAACGTGGGCACAGGTGGGCGTTCTGTTATGGGAGTGCCATAGGGGGCAATAATGTGCTTGATAACATGGCGCTTGTGCTGAGAAGTCGGCCAGCCAGGAACAATAGAAACAACATCGCCGGTTCGGAGGGACGAGTTAGGGTCGTGAACAAGGTAGTGCTTGGGGTCGGCAAACCACTTGAAGACTTTGTCAGCTGACTATATTCATTACTCTCTGTATAGAGAAGAGATCTCTCACCTTGTTGACAATTTTGTTCCACTTTTGGCCGCCGACTCGGACCTTGACAGTCTTGTCCATGAGGCCGGCAGAAACGACGACGCCGTGAAGCTCGTGCGTAACGCGGCGCGCGGCCTTAGCGACTTGAGAAGACATGGCGACTTGGTCTCTTTTGCTTGATTGAGTGTCGGCTCACTTATGTCGCAGGCCTGAAGCGTCGCCAACTCCTCAGTTGCTGGTCTCTATGGGAGAGATATTCAATTGTTCGATACCTAGCTCGCAAAGGCTGTTCTAAATTTTGGTAGCCAATAAGGTTGACTTCAGTGCTCAAAATGGATTATGTAATAGTTCTGGGTATTGGCCTGTTCGATTCATTGGATGGAACCTCACACGACTCAATCCTCCGCACATGTGAGGCCTTAAACAAGTGTTACTTTAACCGTAGTGATCAGTGGTAAGCAGCAAAAGAGCGAATAGACTTTTCAACTACAGTGGACAGGCCCGAATCTATATTAAACAGGAAGAAGTTTGCTATTGAACTGTATTCCCTATGGTATTTATGATTCTCGTTGATATAACAATACCCCCCAAAAACCCGCTCGTCAGTCGGCAGCCGGGACCCGCAAACCCGGGCAAATGTGGGGGGCACTACAGGCAGGATTTTGCTTGGCCTGAGGGGCTCAACAACACCTTGCAGTGAACCTTCGGCCGCCTTTTTCATCTAAGTCGATTTTTCACTCTTCTTCTTCTTCCTTCTCGCTTGCACGCGACAAACTTCATTCCCACCAACACTGACAAACAGACGTCTTATCCGGACAGTTTATCGCTCTGTGCTAGCTCGTTCACACTGTAGCTTGCTTGAGACAATCCTGAGTCACGGACATTGAAGCTTTATCTCTCCACTTCTTATTTTTCATCTCTTCGCCATGTCTTCGCCTGAGCGTCGAACTGCTGGTGTCAAGCGACCTCGTAAGAACTAGAAACACGGCCTACCATCCAGAGATCACACGTTGACATGTCGGAAAATTTAGGCACGCAGTCTCTTCCTCCTCCCTCACTGCCGCAACTAGTTGCTGAGCAGAGCACACCCATTCCTCCTACGGACAAAGACTCTCAGCGTTTGATTGTTGTCTTGTCCAATGCCAGTCTTGAGACGTACAAGGCGTCTCACGGAGGCACCAGCCGCAACCGCGAGGACAAATATTCTCTACTTAATAGCGATGAGCACATTGGCGTTATGCGCAAGATGAACCGGGACATTAGCGACGCTCGTCCCGACATCACCCATCAGGTTTCAACTCTGGTTTCCTGAGTCGGCATTCAACATGCTGACCTTTTTTCTTAGTGTTTACTGACCCTTTTGGATTCGCCCATCAACAAAGCCGGCAAGCTTCAAATTTATATCCACACCGCCAAGGGTGTTTTGATCGAGGTCTCGCCCTCGGTCCGTATCCCCCGAACTTTCAAGCGGTTTGCCGGTCTTATGGTGCAACTCTTGCACCGCCTGTCTATTCGCTCCACCAACTCCAACGAGAAGCTGCTCCGAGTGATTCAGAACCCTATCACCGACCACTTGCCTCCCAACTGCCGCAAGGTTACCCTGAGTTTCGATGCGCCACTTGTCAAGGTTCGTGAGTATGTTGAATCTGTGGAATCCAAGGATAGCATCTGCGTCTTTGTCGGTGCTATGGCTAAGGGTGAGGATAACTTCGCCGATGCCCTGGTGGATGAGAAGATTTCTATCAGCAACTTCTCCTTGTCTGCCAGTGTTGCTTGCAGCAAGTTCTGCCACGCGGCTGAAGATGTTTGGGACATTATGTAAAACCCATCTCTGATGAAGCCAGTAAAGAGCCGAAGCTGCGATGGACGCCAAATGCCGGCTCGCCCTACGACGATACAACATCGTCGTTAGGGGCGGGACGGTTCGGTGGTAACTTGGAATGCCTGGGGTGTTCGCTGTCGCTTGTTTTTGCAACCAAAACATGGGGCGTTCAACATCGGGTCCAAGACGTAAAGGTCGTCTTGATGGATCATTTCAACCTGATCCACACTCTCCTCTTTTTGTTTCTTTGTTGCTGCTTAGCGAGTCTGCTCTATCTCACCCTCCACTGCTTGATGATTAATATTTAGTTTGGATGGAACTTGTTCATGGCTGTGGGACTTATTGATCTAACCAACAGCAATTCCTGGCTGAGAACCCCACAACAAGTCATCCTAAACAAAAGCCGGGAAATACTGCGATGAGATCTGGAGCTCTTCCTGGCGATTGGACTATATCTGAGGGCATGGCTGTGCCATGATGGGTCGATTCCACTCATGGTTTTACACTCCGCAATGCCTATGATGGACGGACAGACAAGGCGCAAGACAATTGAAGGACAAAATGTGTATCATGATGGAGGATGAGGAGATACTGTAAAATATTACATAGGTAGCGAACGAGTGCAGGCTTGTATGTCATACTGACAAAAAACTCTGATGCTATACCAGACTTCCTCAGGGCTGAGGCCACCAAGTGAGAAAAGCCCGCCGCAGCCGCGAATGTGCAGCAGGCCCGCAGGGGCTTGTGTACCACCAATCCGCCCCGCACTTGTAGGTCTTGTGTGCCCAAAACTACGTCGGGTGTGAGGGACTGAGAGGGGATATGAGGTGATGGACACATCGGTCATGATACAGGATTTAGGATGATGCCAGAATAATAGCTTCAGTGCCAAGGCGAATCCTGCATTAATTACCATTGTCCTGTAAAAGGCCAACATAAAGCCATGGACTTATTGTTGACTGTGCTGTTTAGCTGTTAGTGCAAAGGGATAAATGCACGCAAGTGTGGAGTGAAAAGCAACAGAGAGCGAAAGCGTGCGCGACTGAGGCGAGTCCAAAGATGGCCGGGAGGTTGGTGGACTGGGTCTGAAGTCTTGCCAGCACCTCGCCTTATGCTTCGTATTGAGCCTGCCGCAATCCGGCCCTCGTGCGCCTCCAACAAAATCGATATATACATATCTTAATCGATTATCCCAGTCAATTCGATAGCAATTGAATAATCCTGTCTAATACGTGAAGCATGAGAAGGTAACCGAAGGCCCCGGGCTGGGAACAGGCCGGCATAGGCCGGGGGTGGATGTGCCGGTGGAGGTCCGGTGGATCAGGCCGGACAGCCGTGAGTCCAGCCGCTGGGCTTGACGTGGTCACGCATCGGTGGCCGGTAGTCATTGGACCAATTCGCATGAGGTTTTCTCCGATGATCGTACAATACAGTTTTAGAAGCATACAACCGCAACAGCACTATCTTCTATGAGCATAGCGCGTATGGGTAGTTTCAGAACCCTAGCGGGTCACATTGTAATAAGATAATGAGCTTTTGCTTCTAAAAATTGACGTGACCGAGATGAACAGAGGGGTTATCAGGTACTGTACGGTGTGGAGAGAGGGGTATGAGGGGAAGAGAGTATCAGAACGACAACTTTGGAGTAGCTCGGCTATGTAACCACAAGAAAGGCCACGACAGAGTCGTACTGTGTGCTGAGCTGCGCCTTCTTGTAGTACTGTGTTTGTGCAAAATGGTTTTATCATATGTGAGGGAATTCCAGACCATGGCACGCATGGTCGCATGGTAGGTTGGTTACTGGAGCTTGGAGGATGGCTCAGGAGGTTTAGAGCTCTGTCTGGATCATCCAACCCTATCATCAACTCGCCGTTTGATCCAATGCCCGTAGCTGCCCACCCATCCATCCATTCGTGGCACCATGTTGACTGACCCCTCTAGCTGCAGGTACCGAGTTGGGACAAGTCGTGACCAGGATGGCGCAAGCTGCTCTCACCACACGTGTACGGCATAACACAAGGAAGGCGACGTTTTATTATCGCTAAATTGGGAGAAATTACTCTTGATCAACGCAGTGTATGATCCAAACCCGTGAATAGAACAACAACTATCCAGTTTTGGCCTGAGTTGAAGGGTTCAGGGGTGATCATGGGCGGGTGCTGCCGGATGGCGCGGGGCTAGTGGGCCGGCTCGCTCTTTTAACTCAAGATACGCACCATGAGCCTAAGCTCTACCCACTCACTCACAGTCTCACACAGCCCAAGCAAGGTCGTCAGGTACCACTGAAGATGCACCAGTGCATAATTCTAGAGCATTTCCATGGAAGCTCGCAGCGCACAAAGCCCTACATAGTATATCTCCGTGACGGAGACGTCTAATCAGGCCTTGGGTCTTGTGATGGATGTGATTGGACCCAACGTGATATGATGCGCTGTGATGCAAGGCCCATGCTCACGCCAGAAGAGGAGATACATACGAATACTTTCTGGTCTTGGTTGACCCCTCTAGGACTGACGAGAGGGTCAGATGTCTGCGAGTCACAGAGCCACAGTCACAAGAGACGCAAGACGGGGCTGTTGACTCGATATGAGACGCGGCTGGAAGGCTGGCTGAGACACGCACTCTGGATGCATCAGCACCTGGGCTACAGACTACAGTAGGCCCTAAACGTCCATACCGGGGTCCCTGAGCCAGTTAGTGAGCGGGTGGCCAGTCTGAATATTGTACCTCCAAAGTACACTACAGCCTGCCCTCACGACACCTTCTCAGGGCATCCGGCTGATTTTGTCTCTTTAGCTGCATCTTCCTCTTTCTTCCTCTCTTCCTCTTTCGATTTCTCCCCGAGTCTCTCCTCTCTTCTCTTACAGAGTCTCCAGAGTCTCTAGACCCCAGTCTCTCTGAGCAATTGCTCCAATTGCCCTTGACAATTAACGAAACGGATACTCACGCATATCCATCCTTGACTCACCTTGGACTTGGACTTGCAATTGTCACGTTCAACGCCAATTCACCCTGGTGCCCAAGGACTGTTTCTCACATTGATACCAACACCTGGAACTACGAAGGTTATTCGCAATCTTGGGTACCGATCGATCTTCGTGCGCTCCTGATTATCTTGCATCTTGGACTCGGTTCATCATCTTGACTCAAGTTGGGCGCCAAGTTGTCCAAGTAGCACAACAATTGACCTGACCGACTAAGGAGTAGACAACTCACCACCCGACTTAACTTAGACCACTCCAAAATACGGACCCATTTCATTCGATTCCTCTTACTTTTCGCACGACACTAGCTCGCCAACTCACTCACTTCAGGGCACCGAATCGGATACGCCTTGGTTCTTACCTTGGTCGCCTCTCAACCCCTACCCCTTCATCTCGACCGCCTCCTCTCATCCACTCCGCCACCTCACCCAGCCAACATCTTGCTTGCCTCGCTGTACTTGTTACTATCTCTTCAGGCCATTCTTCTTTACGGCTTTTCCCTTCTAATCTGTCGTTTTTATTTTGTTCTTCCATTTTGTGCTCCGGGAACTTGGGCTTATTACTCTGCTACCGTTTCATCATTACTCATCGCCAGCCTTGACCGATATTCCAGTCTCCCCACCAGCCCCCTCCCTCCTCACCTACTGCTCGGCCAGTCAAGCACGAGCAGAGCATTCATTCACTCATAAGTTTTTGGAGACGCTCCAAAAACTTCAGCAAACTTGGCCAAGGCATCCGAGCGGGTACCTCACAGCAGGCAGCCGATCGGACAGTCCTGGCTACTTCGAGTGCTCTATAAGAGACCATGACACTACCGTTCGTTGAGGTGTCGCATTTGGCATCATCCTCATCCTTCTACTCGGCCACTCTTCAGCTTATCGGCCTGCGCTTTCTAAACGAGTCTCGCGAACAAAACTCGTCCATCGGAACAATTACTTACGGAATCTCAGCTGCAGCTACCAAGGCTGGGGGCAAACATCGCCAGGCCCTCGCCGACGGACGCAGTGACGATCAAAAGAGTGCCTTGCCAGTGCTGCAGATCCGTGAGGTATCTCGTCCTTTCGAACCCGTCAGACTTTCAACATTAGTCTTTGCGGTACCATCCCCAGATGCAGTGGTCAACTTCCACGACGCTGCTCTCACCGCGAATCCGTGGCTGAGTATTCAGACTGACGGTGACCCAATCTATCCCGGCGGCCCCAGCCCCAGGCCTCGTTTAGGCATCGAAGGCGGTGAAACCCCACGTCGAGCAACAGTACGCGACCTTGACGGCAACACTATCCAAGTTGTTTATCGTCAGCCTACCTGTCCCCGGGATTATTATGGTCGAATTATCGAATGGACTTACGACGGTGCTAACCATACACCTCATGCGACTCATTCAACCCATACAACTCACACAACCCACACAACTCGCACAACTCACACCAGGAATCGCTCTCTTTCACAACCTCAGCTTGAACCTGTTGCTTCCGCCCGTTCGTCCTCGTCATCTATTAACGGGCAGTCCCCCTTCCAACCTCGTCAGTGTCCCGCCAAACACGGTCCCAATACCGTCACAGCAGCCGAGATGACTCAACGTGCCGCTCGTGCTGAGAACGGTGACGAACCAGCATCTGTCTCACCTCGCCAGAGTTCCAATAACAACGGCCTTAGTACCACTACGGTCGTGGGCGCCATTCTTGGTGTTGCTGCAGCTGGTGCGGCTCTCACATACGGCTTTGCAAGTCATGCAGCCAAAGAACGAGAACGGAAACCAAGACACGATTATGAAGCACCCTCGCTCCCACGACGTTCGACATTCCCCGAGAAAGTCCCAACTGTCCATAAGCTGCACAACGACGAGCGTCGAATGATGTACGGGGACCAACCCCCCAAGGCATCACAGTACCCTCCAAAGGCTCTACCATATCGAGGCCATGGTGGTTTTGCCCCCCCAGATATGTATCCAGAAGGGTACCCTTTCCAGCAACATATGCAGAATGATTATGCGCCTCGCAAGATGTCCCATCATGAGTCATACCCCCCGAGAAACCTTGGCTACATAGAGGACGACAGCAGCGAAGACTCCCCAGACGAACCACCACCCCGCCGCCCTATACAATATCTTACCCAGGCTCCCTACGATGAAGATAATCCGTGGGCCTCAGAGTCCCGAGCCAGAAGTAGGAGCAGAACCCGAAGTGTAGCCAAGAGTACAGCGAGAAGTGTCGCTGCGAAGAGTGCTGCTCCGAGTGCCACTTCGAGCACGAGGACTATTACGAAGAGCACCGCGAGGAGTGTTGCCCATTCCCGGGCTCGATCGCGAAGTCAGGCTCCTGACGAAGGGCACGAGACAACCCGAAGCCGGCGCTCGTCCAGACACCCCCCACCGGAAGATGCCTATGAGTTTGTTGAAACACGCAGCCGCCATACTTCAAGGGCTCCTGACGATGGCTTTGACACACGAAGCCGCCGCCCGTCAAGACCTCCGCCTGACGATGGTTTTGGCACTCGAAACCGCAGATCATCACGACCTCCCCCGGAAGACGGCTTTGAAACAAGAAGCCGTCGATCATCAAGGCCTCCTGTGACTGATAAGTCTCGCATTGTCCGGGCTCGTAGCGAAGCAGGTGTTGGCCGTAGTAAGTCTGTGGTATTGGCCGACGACCGCCGAAGCCATGCGGGTTCCCGTCACCCCACGGTACCCAAGACATCACAGTCAGTTGTCCGTGCTCATCGGGCATACGACGACGAGCGCACTTACTTTTCTGCCCGGTCACGCCCATCTTCACGAGCTCCTCGTCGATCCTCACGCACCGAGGTTGAGGCTGATATCATGGAAGCACCCGAGGTGCCCGAGGTGCCCGATGCCCCCGAGATTCCATTGGATCCCGATGTGTATGAAGCCCCTGATGTACCAGACATGATGCCCAGGAGTCGGGCCAGAAGCCGGTACAACGCGCCTCAGATGACTACCGGTCCCGATTATCAACACATGGACTACCCAAGCAAAGCTCAGAGCTACGTATCTGCCAGGAATGTTTCGCTGCCGATGAGCGGTATTGGTAGCAGCCATGCTGAATGGGACGATGACATGGTTAGTGTCGCTCCAAGCGACAGTATCAGCTGCGTTGGCATGAAACCAAGCAGACGAAGCCGCAAGATACGATAAACAAGATCTATGATGATGAGATGCATTTCCACGAGCGGCGATTAGACGACACGATTCACGAGTTGATGGACACATAGAAAGCGACGCATGACCAAACCAGATTGGCCCAACAGAGTAAGACGAATCAACTGGTGGTATTTCGGTTACAATCCTCACATGGAACTACATGAGTTCCAACGTTGAGAGTAGAGTCTTGATCTTGATCTCATACGATTATTATTGTTATTTTTGGGTATTTGAGGAGGCGTTTTGTGTGCTACCTGATGATGGTATTTGGTAGGGGTAATATGTATCATTTTCCATTCTTTTGGTGGACGGAGGCTTTGCGATCTTTTCTTTCTTTCCTTGGGTACGATGCATCGGGATATAGCTGTTTTGGTCTAATCACGAGCAGTAGCTGTGATGAGGCTGGGCACAGGAAAGGGACATAAAGAAGACAGACATATATACTCGTAGAAGAAGCCGATTAGAAAGACACTGCAAACAAACAATACAGAAGACACAGGCCTACAAAACCCCCTCCAGCGGTCTACTGTCATGTCGTTGGCCGTCCACAGTATATCCTTGCACTGCCCCTCCATAACTCAGAACCCTTCATATGCTTCCTCATCAAAATGCAGCCCGAGCCCACTTGTAACCAAGACCCTCATAGACGACATCACTGGTATTAAATGCGGGGGTCGGCACAAACGGCGTCACATCGATATAGTGTAGTTAATTAGTCGGTCATCTACTCCAGGCATTGGTAACCCCCAAATCTCTTATTAGAGTGTGGAGGGATGGATGATGATAGACTGAGTAAGACCCAACAGTCTGAAAGAAGAGGCAGGACCCAAAGTGCCCAGTTGATTAGACTAACTCTCCCTATATGCTCAGAGTCCCACTTTCAAGTTACTCGCCGCAGGATCCTCCACAAGCCAAGACTCACACAGGCCTTCCCCTCCGGTTCTCGGACATTCTACCCCCCTTCATCAACACAACGCCACCGATTCGTGACCAGTCAAAAAAAGAAAGTTGCTTCATATACACCATACATGCACTTACTATTCGAAGTACATCAACTTAACATATTTTAATTAAGTTTTATTTGTCTTCGTCTCTTTGGTCGGGTATTTTTTTATTTTTTATTTTTTATTTTTTTCAATTTACCTCCTAGAAGAGAAGTATTATCATGCCTGTAATTGACCTTGGCGAGTCAATTCCACCTGACACAGCACATGTGAGCCAATATCAAGAATATGGGTGCATGTACTATCACTTACTGATTCAACTTCCCTCACTCAGGCTGTCAGTGTTTCTCTGCCAACATGGAAGTCCAATGTCGGTTACGAAGAGGGTGAAGATTGGGTCGTCAACCATATGACGACAGGTTACCCTCGGTGAGCTATATTTCTTTGTTAGACATAAAACTCTCACTTACACGGAACTTCCAAATAGTTTCTTTATCCATAGGAGCATCCAGGCTTTCGCTAAGGACATTGTTGATCGTTATGGCAGCACTGGTCAGCAAGCCATGCTATTCCCTACGCCGCGAGTGGCGAAGCGCTGCCTTGAATTTATCCTCCAGCGAGTCTCCCCGGAGCTGGCGAGTCAGATCCGCACCATTGACTTCACTCTTGATAAGTCAAAGGAGTTATTGCCTATCTTATGGAAGCTTACCTCTACAATCTCGGCCGTGGTCTATCCTTCTGAGATATATCCCATTGCGAAGCAGTACTGGCAGCATACTGGAGAGGGCACATCTAGCAGACGTGCTGAGTTCTGCCACGGCCTGTTCAAGGACGATCTTCTTATCCCTTTGGCTCGCACGTGGGCTCCCCCCGAGGCTGTACAAGGCCGGCCTTCTCGAGGTCCAAGACGTTATACTCGCCCAGGTTCGATCGACGGTATCTCCTCTTCGGCAGCTACAACAGCCAAGCCTGCTTCGCCAGAGACTCCTGTCGAGTCTATCGAGAGCTCAAGATTTCTCGAAGAACGCTTCGGTAGAAATCTCGACTTATCTATGGTAGAGCGCGCTCAGTCTGCTATCCGTAGGCGTATCGCCGGTGCCATGGCCCACGAGGTGGACATGAACGATGGTCCGCTACCGGCCATGACATCCAACTCTCGCGGTATGCCTAGCCTTGATGAGACTGATGTCTACCTTTATCCCGCTGGCATGAACGCCATCTTTAACGCCCACCGTGCGCTCCTTCATGCCAGAGAGCCGGCCAAGAGTATTAACTTTGGTTTCCCATATGTTGATACGCTCAAGATTCTGCAGAAGTTCGGCCCTGGTTGCCTCTTTTACGGACATGCCTCTGCAGAAGACCTTGATGATCTGGAGGCCCGACTCAAGAACGGCGAACGTTTCCTCGGTCTCTTCTGCGAGTTCCCTGGAAACCCCCTTTTGACCTGCCCTGACCTTGCTCGGATTCGCAAACTTGCTGATGATTACGATTTCGCAGTCGTGGTTGATGAGACGATAGGCACATTCTCCAATATTAATGTACTTCCGGTTGCCGATATTGTCGTTAGCAGCCTGACAAAGATTTTCTCCGGTGATAGCAACGTTATGGGTGGAGGTCTTGTCCTTAACCCTGAAAGCAAGTACTACCACATACTCAAGACAGCCCTGGACGAGATTTATGAGGATAACTACTGGCCGGAGGATGTCATATTTATGGAGAGGAACAGCCGTGATTTTGAGTCTCGTGTGGTACGTATCAACGCGAATTCAGACGCCATCTGCAATGTGCTACAAACGCACCCTCTTGTCAAGCGCATCTACTACCCTAAGTTCAACGATTCCAAGCCTTATTACGAAAAGGTCCGGCTGCCAGACGGGGGATATGGTGGTCTACTTTCCGTCGTTTTCCAGAGGAAGGAGTATGCTCAGGCCTTCTTCGATGCATTGGATCTTGCAAAGGGACCCAGTCTGGGAACTAACTTTACGCTGGCTTCGCCTTATGTTCTCCTGGCGCATTATCAAGAGTTAGAATGGGCTGAGCAATTTGGTGTTGATCCTTATCTCATTCGTGTGAGCGTTGGATTAGAGGAGACCACTGAGCTTGGGGGCACTTTCACAAAAGCTTTGAAGGCGGCTGAGGCTGCATCAGTCACGAGCTAATCACGATAAAGAATAAAAGTGCTGTTTTCCTTGCACAAAATGCTCTGTCTATGAATTCTATGGATTTCCCGTCATATACGGGTGTAGTCTGTTGTCGTGGATCTGTGGGAGCCATGTTAGTTAGCCGTATGTGTCAAGTGATGAGATTTTAAGAAACTTACATGTGTCATAAACGTTGCCAGTACAAGAGTCCGTAATAATCCCAATCGCTCCAGTAGGTGATAATAACAATGGAACCGTGTCGTGTGTCTGAGCTACTTCAAGCTCACATTATGCAGCATTCCTGGTGCACATAGCCTGGTCCGTAATCCTCAATACCACGTTCCATCTCATTGGCACGTTCCTTTTCTTTGACTTCCTTCGCAAAGTATTTCTTCATATACTTTTGAAGTTCGTGGTCAAGATTCATGGCAGAGGCCTTCAGAACAACGTCGGCTCTACACAGCGGGCAGTGCTTCTCTTTACGACGCTGAATCTTGATGACACAGCGAATACAGAAAACATGCTGACAGTCTAAACGAACCGGCATATACGCCACCGAGAAACAGACTGGACAAAGATAGTCGTTTAGTTGAGGGACCTTGGAAACGAGCTCTTGCGACATTTGTGCGCAAACATCCCTGGCAATAGTGCCAGCTAAGAGCTTGTCCGAATGGACAACCGTGGGAAACTTTCTTGCGACACCTAACGCTGTCCGTTTATCAAATTCTTGGGGGGCGTCAGTAGCTGGAGAAGAATAAAAAGGTTGCAGGTGTTACTCACTCTTAAGGATCTTGGCAACAGCTGTTCTGTTAAGCTCCTGGAACTGCATGTTCTTGAGGAGAGATGCATTTAAATTGAGGAAACGAGTAAAGGCCGTCTTGCTCTCGGGAAGCTTAAAATCCCGAACGAGTTTCTGCTTATCCACTTGGTCTTGAAACCACTGTAGCTGCCTCAGAGCTACTTGACTTGTGCGTTCTCCGTGGTCTTGTTCGTGGGTAGCGAAGAACACTTCAGCGTCCAAGTAGAGCTCGAATATTTGTCGCCATCGTGCTAGATCGGTCTTAGAGAATCGCTTCGGCTTCACCACTTGTTCAACCTCTTTCCCGAGCGCAACGATTTCCGAAGTCATTGTTTTCTCCTCTTCTGTCTGCAGCGCGTCGAGGTGGTTCACATCGCTCTGGAGCATCTCGAAGAATTCCGCATCGAAAACGAGTGGAACCTCGATGATTTCGTACGTGCCCGCAGTCGCATCGATTGCGGGTGAAGCTGACGAGGCTTCGGTGGGGACATCGTTTGCACAGTCGGTTGTTGATTTCTCGGTAACTTTGACTGTCTTGTTTTCGGCGGGGGCAATGGCAAGCTTGTTGTTGGTTTCATCGGCGAGCGCATCTAGGGTTTCGATAGATGGTGCGGCAGTGGTAGTCTTGACGGTGGTCTCGATAAAGGGGTCGGCTGTTGTAGCCTTGTCTACAGAGTTCGGGTTCGGTGGTTTGGTAACACACTCGGTGTCTGCCCACTGGTTTTGTGGCAGATTGATGGCAATCTTGTTAAGAAAGTCGCGCGTGTTAGGTGCAAGCGAAGCATCGACGGGTACACCATCTTGCAGATGAACCTGAACGGTAAGTTTTGGGCGGAGGTGAGAATCGGTACCATCTGTGTAAAGTCAGTTTTGACGCACAAGAAACCGATGAAAATTAGGTACATACCGTTGAGCTTATACTTCAAAGCCACGGGAGACGTTGCATCGGGATTAAGAAGCTCGCGCAACGTTTCGGGATCGAGTCCAAACCCATGCAGCTCACGCGCTACTTTCTTGAGACATTTCTTGAGCTGGCTATAAGGAATAGCATGATCTACCCAATGTGCAGGGAAATCTACCGAGTTTCAGTTAGAGGCGAAGATGCACAGAGATGAATGATTGTTGAATAAGGTAGGAAGGGTATTTTGAGTGTGTGCCGAAACAAAAGGGCGGCGCATTGTAAATTAGACAAACCTTGAGCTCGTAGGGTTTCCTTGAAATCGTGACCAAACTTCATTGCTACCAAATTGGTGTAGTACCAAATGTCGGGACTTCTTGCATGAGAGAGGCACGCGACCACTTGCTGTATAAGGCAGTTGGTGGCAAAAGATCGAAGCAGCAAAGAAGACCAAGCGCCACTGGAAGTTAAAGAGAAAAGCAAAGCTTGAAGAAGCAAAACAGAAAGTTTGCGTCGCAAGAAAATGGAGGAAAGGATTAAAGAATCAAGTACGAAAATGCGCCGCGTGAGTTGGCCATGAAGTAAGTGGTGCTTGTAACGACCTCGTGGGTGGAAGAGAACAATATCGACGAGGCAAGGGTATGTACCTTACTCGATTCAGACTCACCCAGTACCGATTTCGGGTAGCTCATGTCCTCTTTTCCCTCATGGTGTCTTTAATCTTGAGAAGAGGGAAGAAGCAGGAAGGGGATTTGCTGCGGTGGGTTCTCGGCAGTCTCGTGCCGGCAACGGTAAAGGCGGTTATTAAAGTGAACGAAGCCTTACATGAATCAGACGGCCAACATGGTTCGACCCTGGGAGAGTGCCGTCAACCCATTTTCGCTGACCGAGACTCATCAAGCCAGGCCGAGACCCAGACTTTTTTTTTTCTTCTTTTTTTTCTCGCATTTCCGATGGAGTTTACTCCGTACGGAGTACATTGTCGAGATTGGTGATTGGCTGAGTCACTGTTAACGTAAAGTGGTTAGGTCGTTCCTTATGGCTAAAATTGGTCAGATGACCGCATTCAGCACAATATCTGGTGCTGGAAATGTTCTTGGGCCATGACGCGAACAGCCAAGATCGGAAGATGCAAAAGATGAGCACACCAGATGCAAAAGATTGATATCTCCCTCCGAGGCTCTGTCTTTCTCTTACAAACCTTGTCTGTGCTATACGTATTAGCTCGTCGATCGCCCGTGCAACTAGTCCATTCCCTTTAGCCCCGTGTGCGACATGCGCTTCATTATTGGTGCAGATCTACAGAGTAGAAGCCCAGGTTTTCTACATCATTTCCATGGGAAATGGGTTACGGATATCAGCGAAAGGACACACATGCAATACCATACAACGGTGTTAACCTGAGGATACTACAGATACCGGTAACCTGATTTACACCAGGGTTAACCTCGTTCCTTTGCCATCCACTTCATAATGGCGTAAGAGCTTCATATGCATTGAAGAAAAACGCTGCTGTTAGTCACGAATCTCGGCCAGTGCTGGTAGTGTTTGACAAACGAAATCAGGGTTTTGTAGCTGGCTAAAACAGACGTAGGTATCAATAGATTGTAAGTGAGAATAATGACAACTTATTCAGGATTAGTCGAAAAGAGAGGGCAGTACTGCTTTAAGTTCAAAATTAAAATTAAAAATTAAAAATTAAAACCCATCAATGGATAGGTACTTGGCGATAGCTGAGGGCTTATTTCACATATGACTCCTTCTGAATCATTCGGCGTGCAGGGTTTTCAAAAATGTCTAACAAATGCCAGCAAATGAGCTTACATGCTTCTGTTAATTGTTTGGGAAAATATTTAAGCCACCAAAACGGTGGAGGCAGATCCTGCGGGGATAATGCAAGTTGGCTTCCATAAATGCATTAATATTCGTTGATTTTGCCCCGCGATGCCCCTCCTTCACCACACAGCTCTCTACTCTAAGTGACGACAGTACAAATAAAAACAGCACCAATCCCGATTATTTTTTTATTAAAACAACAGCTTCAGATTCAACTGAAAAAAGATATATATGGCCCCGTGCCACTCATCGAAGTAGTCATGGGTGCCCAACAGTCTTCTGAAAGCTCTAATACCACTGGTCCTGCTCCTGTTGCAAAAACTTGTTACTATGAACTGCTAGATGTTGAGCGTTCTGCTGCAGACGACGAGTAATTCTCCTTCTTCTTTCAACCTCGTGATCTCTAAGACCTGGCTCTTACTAATCCTCTCTTTACCAGGATCAAGCGAGCTTACCGTCGAAAAGCTCTCGAGCTGCATCCTGATCGTAACATCAACGATGTCGAGACAGCCACACGCCGCTTTGCCGAAGTCCAGACCGCTTACGAGGTCCTCTCTGACCCTCAAGAGAGAGCTTGGTACGACTCGCACCGAGATGCCATCTTGAGCGGAAGGGACGGCGACGACGGCGACGGGCAACCTACGACTTTCCGCAATGTGCGACTTACATCGGCCGAGGAGATCATGGGCTTGATCCGCAAATTCAACGCCGCTGTGCCCTTCGATGACGAACCAACTGGTTTCTATGGAATATGCAGAGAGACTTTCGAGCACTTGGCCATGGAAGAGGAAGCTGCTGCAGATAACGACGACCTCGATGTACAAGAGTACCCAACTTTTGGTTCTTCCGATGATGACTATGAGGATGTTGTAAAACCATTCTATACTGTATGGGCTGGTTTCTCGACCGTTAAATCATTCGCATGGAAGGATAAATATCGACTTTCCGACGCCCAAGACCGTCGTGTCCGCCGGTTGATGGAGAAGGAGAACAGAAAGATGCGCGACGACGCGATCCGCGAATTCAACGATGCCGTTAACTTCCTCGTAGGGTTTGTGCGTAAGCGAGACCCTAGATATCTCCCCAATTCTCAGTCTCATGACGAGCGTCAAGCTTCGCTTCGCAATGCCGCTGCTGCCCAGGCCGCTCGGTCGCGTGCTGCGAATCAGGAGCGTATGGCTGCATTTGAGGTTCCAGAGTGGGCCCAGGCTCGGTCCGATGACAATGGAGCTGAAGGAGGATTCACGGAATCTGAAGAAGAATCTGAAGTCGAGATTCTAGAGTGTGTCGTATGCAACAAGACTTTCAAGAGCGAGAAGCAGCTTGAAGCACACGAGAAGAGCAAGAAGCACACAAAGGCAGTTCAACAGTTACGGTGGCAAATGAAGCGCGAGGGTGCTGACTTACAGCTTGACGAGTTGTCATCGCCAACTTCCAAAAGTGTAGATCAAGGCAAGAGCGGCGACGATGTTGTAGCAGAGGACAACACGGACAGGGAAGGCTTAAAGGATAAGGCCCAAGGTGAGATTATATCACCTTCTCCCGGGGACGTGTCCCCTGAAGCGACTCCTGCAGACTCAGCAGACGCATCAGACGACACCGATTATGCACCCAGGGACGTTGTCGAGGAGCGGATAACTTCTGCTAGCAAGGCCGGGTCGGGCGAGGATATTTCCGATGAAGACAATGAAATATCAGCGTCTGTCAATGATCTATCCGTCGACGAGCCTGCGAAGGGGAAGATCGGAAAGGCAAAGGCAAAACGGGCTAAGAAAGCTGCATCTGCACAAACGCAACAAGACGAGACTGTATGTAAATCACAATTCCTCTTTTCTGACTGGAAACTAATCACAGACCACAGCTACAATGTGGAGTGTGTGGTGAATCATTCACTTCCAGAACCAGGTTGTTCGCTCACATTCGTGATAAAGGACACGCTGCGCTGAAACCAGCAACTGGGGGTGGTAAGAAGAAGAAACGATGAGCGACCTGGCACCTATATGCTATGTGTCACAGGTAATCAATCACCACACAGCCAGGTACGACAACGTACCCACAACTGACACGTGCCGAACGCGTCGCGCGCGACTCAAATTGACAATATCGGAATTAGATTGTCACTAAAGGGTTCATACGGGCCAAATTCATGTCTATCCCAAGGCAACTCCCAGTCCTGCCAACCAACATGCGGTGCAGAAAAACACAACCAAAAAACACCGGGCCTAGTAAACAATTTAGGCCTCTTGAATGGTATCCGTGTCATCATCGCTCAACGTTTCAACTTCATCAATGGCACTTTCCCGGCCCTCGTTTGAGCCTCCGAGAACTGCATTCCTTTCTGCTATATGGATAATTGACTTGCCTTGGACGTGCTTCACACGTCGCTTCCAGTCCTGCCAGTCATCTTCATTTCGAATCAAGAAACCTATGAGCATGCTTGGATCCATCTCGCGGACATGAATGCGGCGCAACCGAGATGTGTGACACGAAGCAATCTCTTCGCTGGTATATTCAGTGGGGTTCTCATGATAAGGAAGTGCTGGTCTTGTATGGTGAGGATCAAGGTAGAACAAGAATGAACCTTGCGCGCCGATAAAGTAGTGTGACGAAGATGGCCGACCACTATGATGGTTAGTACAAATATACTGAGTGAGAGATGGTGCTCACCCTGCAATTCCCGCAGATTGCGACATCTGGAGAGCTGCAATGAGAGCTTCCCAATAAACAGGAGTGATTTTGTCTATCCCCAAGCGCGTTCCTACTAAGACCAGCGTGGGATGGAAGGTCTCGCCTGATGGCTTTGCGATCTTCATGAATTCGTCTTCGTATACATCGGGGCCATCGCCAGTAGAGTATACCCTAATTGTGGGCTCGTGTGAATTTGCCAATGCTCTGCGTGGGCATGTGTTAGTCAACATATGGGAGGTGCTGGTACATGAGCATGTGACTTACTGAATGCAACGAGCCGTTGCTGATGGACCGAACCACTCACCTGGGTACTTACCACAGGCACTGGCACCATGTCGGACGAAGCTGTGTATCGAGTATGCGGCTTTGGGGTCGTCGGCAAAGTCTCTGAGTATGCGACATTCTTCTTCAAGTGCTTGTCCTTGACGCCAATCTTTTCGACGTTAGACACGTGATAGAGGCTGTTGTGCTGGAAAGACGCTTGTACTGACCTCTACCTAAACGAACCATTGATATGGCATTTGCGAGCAAACTTTGGCCTGACCGAATCATGCAGCCCCATCCACTGTCTGATGAAAACGGACTCTGGTCTCCCAGTTGACTCTTGAGTCTCATGGATAAAGACAGTGAAGATGTAGCTTGTGGATTCACAGACCGAGGAATAGGCTCAAATTCCGACCTGTATGTCATCCATATTCTCGACTCGAAATCGTTTATAAACCCAGATGGCCATCCCCCATCCTTTTCTGCGTCATCGTATGCTAGCGATGATGAGAAACTACTCGATATTGATTCTGGTGGTGTCTCGGGTGCGTTTGTCGATTTGTTCGGCGGCTGGGCTGCATCCAGGACTTCTGTGTCCGTCTTTGGTACTGGTGGCGGTGTCTGGGGAGCGTGTTCGTCGGACTTGGTACTCTTCTTGTCACAGAGCCTGTATGAACGTCCTAGACACCATACTGGGAGGTCGTGGGCGACATCGTTGGAGGGTTCGGGGTCCCAGAACATCTGTACGATTCGCCGATAGCGTCCGAGGTCGACGTTCGCCATGGCGTTCTCCATATTGATAATATGCAGTATCAAGCTTTCATCTATGTAAGCGTGAGATAAGTAGTTGATATAGGTCGATAATATAAAATCAAACCGAGAGAGTTTGCCTGGACAATAACCTAAGCAACATACAACTTCAGCCAAGAAGGCAGCAGACAGGAAACGGACAGGCTGGGTCAGCTGGGGCC